>CABFOW010002654.1:10840-21561 GCA_902141385.1 Timema californicum | reverse complement strand
ACCTCCAGCCACATTGACGAAGTCCTCCCCGCTGGCCTTGTACACCTCTATGTAGCGGTTCACGATGTGGTGCTTGTGTCTCTTGAGCGCCATGTCTCTGTGTTCCTGACTCACAAACCTGACCAGAGCCTCCCCGTTTCTTCGACCTTGAGGACTTAAACAGAGCGCCACTCCTCCTCTGCAATTACACACAAGGGGTACACATTACTTTCTTTTACACTTGACAACTTACAACACAGGAGTTCCAAAATTATAACTTACCAAAATCAGGTGAAATAATAAGAAAATAATAATATAAATCTTGGCTTTACTTTTTCATGTAGAACATGTTCAACCTCAATATTACAATGGATATTGGTATTTAATCTGACCGAAGACTCAAAGATATGAAATTAAGACATTTATAAAAAGTTATATCCAAAATGAAATACTAAGTTAGTTATATAATGTGTGCTGGGGGTCCAGGGTTCAATCCTGGGTCGCGGCACAGATTTATCTGATTGCCAAACATTTCCTTCACCTCTGACCAGACGTGTCATAACCACAACTTGTGAATGTATGGAATGCCAGGCCTCCACCGTGGTTCAGATTCCACGTTAAACTGTAGGTCCTCCATTTCATCTCACAATCACCCTACACATTAGCTAAGTGTGTATTGCCCGAACGGGTAGTAATACGCGATGCTAATACAAATAATTATAATATAATGGAGGCAGGAGCACAGGACACTATTAACATAATCGTTTTTTATATCTTCAGAAATGTTATATTGTGCACAATATACCAAACAGAGCTCTTTTTGGTTTATATCTACAGATATTAAACCTTGTTCACAATATCAGACATATCTTGTTTACTTGTATTTATCAGGGGCGCGTCAGAGTTGACTAGGACTGTATCAGAATAGACCAAGGCTCCCTAGTCTGATCCTTGAGCTTTAGACTTGATGCAGTCTTGATGAATTTACACTTCTCGCGCTGTTATTATTATTAGCACCGCGTCTTACTACCCGTTCGGGTTATACGCACTCACGCTAATGTGTAATGGTAGGGTGATTGTGAGATGAAATGGAGGACCTACAGTTTAACGTGGAATCCGAACCAAGGTGGAGACCTGGCATTCCCCACATTCACAAGATGTCTTGTCAGAGGTGAAGGAAGGGTTCTCGCGCTGTTCATAGCGAAGATTGCATCAAACATATTTAAAATGGCGGAAAACGTAAGTCGGTACTCTAGCAGAAGAAACAATATTAAAACATTGCCAGTCGGCCACCGCAACCGACACCGCGAGAACAGCGCACGGCTGGTAGTCTTCGTATCCATTAGGACCAAGACCTCGAGAAGACTGCATAGGTATCGTTCGCGACTATTCGGACAGATCTACACTTGGTCACGTGATTTCCAATGAAACTATCAAGGGCACGCACCATCGACCCTTGACGTTCACTTGATAGCGGCATTGACAATCACGTGCAGATCCGTCCGAATAGTCGCTAAGTGTACTCATGCACCCCTCATACGCCCTTGAGTACATGGGCGACAGCAAGTTATCCTTGACACGCCGTCGATGCGGTGTTTGATCGGCAATTGTCTAACTATACGTCTGCTAGAGATATAACTCGTATTGTAATGTGATCTTTGATAATGTAACGTTAAATATACTTGTTTTGTAGTGATGTGTTGGATAAGGTCATGTGCTGTGAAAATACGTCACCACAAATCTGTAAGTGGCTCGACTCTAATTCAGGCTGATATAATGGCATTAAAATAGTTTCTAAGATCAATGGTAGGAAGCAGCACTGCGGGCTCAAGGCTGTGAAAAGGATATTTTGCCGTTCAAATAGTCTGCTGCAGTCTTCGATCTCAAGTGCCCTTTAGGTGTAAATTCATAAAGTCTGCATCAATTCAAGTGTCCTTGACCTCGGATACAGCCATATGAATTCTCCAGTTATGCGCTGTCGACTTGATTTGCATCCTTGCCAGTTACGTAGGTAATCGCGTGACAAAGTGTAGATCCGTCCGAATTTCCACCAGGGATGCAGATACACCCCTCACGTGCCTTAGAATCGACATCGACAACGTCCTTGGTGGGGTGTTAAACTGGCAATTGTTTTATTTTTTCGTTTCGTTTGCTAGAGCTAAAAACTTGCCCGCCATTTTAAATTTTACGTAATGCTTTAAACGCAAATATGCTTTAGGATATTAAGAAGTTGGTTATTTAAACAAATATATATTTAAGAAATCAATCAACGCCCACAATTTTATTATCACCAAAAGTAGCAGATTATTTATTGCCATGTTTTAATTTTCGTAAAACAATAGGAAAAGAGTCGACGCAGACAATAAATTGGTGCCGATATTATACACCTAAGACTATTTATATTAATTAGGTCTGATAGACCAATGTAAAAAAAAAATAGAAGGGTAGCTTGACTTGGAGGAATGTGATTATGTTATTGCTTACGTAACCCAGTAAACAGTAGTAATATTTTAATACTAAAATGGCCATACATACATACATTTTAATAACTAGAGTATTGACGTTAATTGGGCATTGGTGTGTATTTTAAAGGCTTAATTATTATTTAAAGCCAGTGTTGCCAACGACCATATAAATGTTGTAGCTAGACTAGTACCAGAAAGTCGCTAGATTGTCGCTAAACAAGAAATTAAAATCCGTCAATTTTGTCGCCAAACCATGATCCACAGACCCGGAACGATGGCATTGTGATTCGTGAATGACAATAGATTAATTTAGAGCTCTTATCTAGACCGAAGCAATGAGTTATGCGTTCTTGCAGTACGGTAGTAAAAAAAATCAAAATTCTACAGCATTAAAATTTAAAATAAGGAACATGAACTTGACAGATTATCAAAGAAAGTCGCCAGATTAGTTGCTACGTTAAAAACGAAGATTAGTCGTTTCAGATCCGTTAAAGTCGTTAGGTCTAACTAAAGTCGCTAAATTGGCAACACTGGCAAAATGTGCCCTGATTTTTAACAACTTAGTTTGTCTTCCAAATAGTTTTGTGTGTGTAATGCACTGGCTTTTGTACTGAGTGACGTCACAAATTCAGCCAATCAAATGTCTCCATCTGGCGGTACCTTGTATTCTCTTTGCATTGTGAAAGATGGTGTTTGACATAGTTTATAAGATCATTGGTAGGTACAGTAGCTCCATGGCTTCTTTGGTGGCTGACTGACAGCTCACAGCTGACTTCGAACAGTCGACATTTAGGTATATACCGAAATTTTGACTCTCAGAAGTGACAGCTGCTAAACACATTTTTTTGCAGGTCATATGGTGCAGCGTAGGGATACATAATTTGGTCTAGTAACTTTTCAAAGCAGTCAGTCAGCACCAAAGAAGCCATGAGGCTACTGTAGTAGTACTGCGGTCCCAAGGATGTAACAAGGATCTTTAGCGACTAATTATACTCTTAATATTATGCATATAAGCAAACGGTTATATCGAAAGTAATAAACAAGAATATCTTCCAAGTTCTAAACGCTAGTTTATTAAAACTATATACAACGTTTTGAATATTTTTTTCTAAATGGCAACGTTGCAGAATAAGTGATTATGATTAACATAATATTACTAATCCGTCGGTGAGAGCTAATACGAGATACAGGCTAAATAAGACGAGTTTAACTAGCATCTTAGTCTCCCTGCCATCATGTTACCTACGCCACTGGTATCTATAGAAATTAAACCTTGCTCGCAATATCTGACATCTTGTTTACTTGTATCTATGGGTGGTCAGTTTCATAGTCAAATTTAGTAGGCCTCAAGTGCGGCTCTACACTAAGTACAAGACGACACCTACCTAAACCAGAATGGAATGGGACAGTTTCCTATGCGAGAACGGCCCATTCCATTAGAGTTTAGGAAGGTGTCGTCTTGTACTTAGTGTAGAGCCGCACTTGAGGCCTACTAAATTTGACTATGAAACTGACCCTAAGCTACGTTTTCTTTACAGTTATACCAAATTAATGAATCGTTCGTGCCATATTAGGATTATATTTGTTTTAACCTACTAGTGTCCATGTTCTACTACCCGCCCACATATTTACACTAATGGTGTAGTGATACAAATAAAATACAAGTAGGAGGAAATGTACCCACGTTTGTGTGGAGATATAAAGGATAACTTTTTAATTCGAAGTTCAAGCAGTACAGTGTAAAGAAAATTCACTCCGTATCCGTAGGTCCGTGGTCCGTACTCCTGGTCCATAATAAATTCTACTCGCGATTACAGTCTCAATATCCGTAATCACGTGCCCGTTTCAACCAATGAGATAGTAAGAGACTTCATCCAATCAAAAATTTCGAAAGAAAATAGTCTACAGAACGGAGCGTGGGTCAAGCAGAAACCAAAAACAACTTTGCCGAGAAAACTTCCAGTGTTTATATTAAAATATGGGTTAAGAACAATCACAAGAATTATAACTTTATTTTAACTATCAAACTTAAAATAATAAGTGTTTGCAATAACCTGAAAATGCTAAACAGATGTAGGCCTACTAATATTTTGGAAGAAAAATCACCAGTATCCATAATTTATCAATTACAAAAAATTAAATGACGCTAGTAAATGGAGTATAAACCAAATAATAGGGTGTTGAACCTACGAAATCAAAGCTAATATTTCTGAGAACTTGGTATTTCTCAGAAAACACTTTCCTAGAAGCCACTCTTCCCGGGTGTTTAGATTTTTAGAAAAATGTTTTTGAAATAGATCCGCGTGTAGCCATCTTTTCATTTTGTATATGTTTCCATAGCGACGGATTCTATCACTGCTATTCTTTCTTTATTTCAAGCGCATGCGCGTATTTACTCTGTGATTGGTAGTCCGTAGAAAGTTAAAGTTGGGCAACTTCTACGTAGTGAGGACTTACGGATAAGGACTCTGTGGCCAGAGCAATCTGATATTGTAGATCGATTTCTTACGGACCACGGACCTACGGATACGGAGTGTGTGTCGGGGTCTTAATGTCACGCAGAAGAGGTGAACTCAACTCCCTTATTCGAGAAACCCAGAAAGAGCTCTCCGCTTGATTTATCTTTTACTGTGCGTTGGTGAGCTCTAAATTTATGACATTCTTGGCGTATGGGGCGGGGGGGTTAATAAGTATAGTGCGTGAAGTAAGTCTGAAATAAGTACTAACTTGAAAAATTAACAATGGATAGATTTCGAATTATCCGAATATTTATTTTTTTAAATTATAATTAAATGTTATTTTAGACTACTGATTTAAATAAGTACTACACTTGGGGAATCATGGCGGGTTCAAGTTATCCCATTTTTCGAACCAAACAGTGTCAAATTAACAAGATCCCACTGTAGTTGTAAATCGTTCAGGGGGAAAAACAAACTAAGTACAGCGGGATCTAAATTTTGAAAGGTGGCCTGGCCTCCTCGTTCCTCACAAACCAGACTAGAAGAGCTTGCCGTTTAGTTCGCGCTCCCCACGGGTGTCCAGTGTTAGGTGGCTGGCTGTCAGAGTATTGAAATATTACGGTACTGACGCTCTGTCAGCAAACATGTGGACATGTAACGAGCACACATTGATAGTGGACAGGATGCAATTAAAATAAGCCTCACATTGGGTAGTAATAGTTATAATCATGGACAAAAATAGGGGCGGGAGAGTTATGGGTTCAACTCCCCCCACCCCAGAATGTTCTCAAGTTTTTTTGTATGACGCTTATGACGCTTAAAGATGGCCTTGTATCAAACTTCAAATAAATTAGAGAAGGATTCACCTTTTAAAAATTTTTCCAGGGATGAAGGACCATTTCAAATAGCTTCTAAGGACATCCATTTTAAAAAGTTGCCGGTAGAAGACCAATTCTAATACGTTTTAGAGACATCTAATTTTCTAAAAGAAATTAGGCAAAGAACACTCTATATAGCTATAAGGGCATTCCAATTTAGGAAAGAAAAAAATCTAAGTGAGAAGCACTTCAAATATATTCTAGAGAATACAATTTATAACAAAAATTCTAATAGCTTTTAGAAGAATCAAAATTTTCAAAAATTTGTCGACGTAGGACTATTACAAATAGCCTCTTGGAATATCCTGTTTTTAAAAAAATTACGGGAGAAGCATTATTCTAAATAGATGTAAAAGTACTATCTTGGTTACACCGAGCAACGCTTTGCTTTGCTTCGCTTCAGACCGAGAAAAAAAATCTAAATTTTATTTCTTCCGACCCAGGTTTTAATGAATTTTAAAAAATAGTCAAAAATTTAAATTCCAGCTTTGAGGTGGCTATGTTCCTGACATGTTCATGCGGTAGATAGGCTACACGCAACGCTCATTACAGACAAACTCTTCAGTTTATTAATAGAGAGGAACGCTTGTGAATACCTTCATTTCAACCATGCAGAGCCAAATTAACTGTGTTTAATGTCCCCAATCATTTTGTGCAACAATTGTTTCTCAAATTGTCTTTAGTTTTGTGCCGGGGTGCTACGAACAATAATTAAATACTATAAACTTGAGTCAAATAACTATTTTTCTGATAAAAGAATTATTGTTAGTTAAAGTTGGAGGCAAAACAATTTGGTAGCTGGAGGGAAATTAAATGTTTCTTGTTCTTAATGTGGAGAATCGGTAAACTTACTGGGCAGCCGTGAATTGAGTCGGAGGAAGAGGATGGTATGAATAAGGGGAAATGTACCTGCATTTTCGTGGAATGAGATTAGTAAATAAATGTATTTAAAAGCATCTCAGTTCACCCGGCCATGATTTTAGCCTCTGTTTCCTCATCACCGGCAGTCCAGTCTTCCCTTTGGAGCAACTGTGCGAGCTAATGGTGAGAGCAACTAACAAGACAACAGTCGATACAAGTATAGAACAAACGGTCAACAATTAGTGGACACGCTTTAGGTTGATTGTGAGGCAACTATGGGGGTGATTGTGGGGCAACCATGGGGTGATTGTGAGGCAACTATGGGGGTGATTGTGGAGCAACTATGGGGGTGATTGTGGGGCAACTATGGGAGTGATTGTGGAGCAACTATGGGGTTGATTGTGGAGCAACTATGGGGTTGATTGTGAGGCAACTATGGGAGTGATTGTGGAGCAACTATGGGGTTGATTGTGGAGCAACTATGGGGGTGATTGTGAGGCAACTATGGGGGTGATTGTGAGGCAACTATGGGAGTGATTGTGGAGCAACTATGGGGTTGATTGAGGAGCAACTATGGGGGTGATTGTGAGGCAACTATGGGGGTGATTGTGAGGCAACTATGGGGGTGATTGTGGGGCAACTATGGGGGTGATTGTGGAGCAACTATGGGGGTGATTGTGGAGCAACTATGGGAGTGATTGTGGAGCAACTATGGGGTTGATTGTGGGGCCTATGGGGGTGATTGTGGGGCCTATGGGGGTGATTGTGGAGGCAGCCATGGACGCGGTTGCGGGCATGTGGACTATTTATCTGCAGTTATGAGAAAAATAAGTTAAGTAGCTAAGAGGTCAATTATTATTGAGACAGCTATGAGGTAAAACGGTGAGGTGGCCATGAGGTAAAACAATAAGGTAAATGATGGAGGCAGCTGTGAGGTCAATTATGACCCCTAAAGAGAAAATGATCAAGGTAACAGTAGTACAGTTTGTGTATCGTACTGTTTACTCTTCTGTCCATCGCCCCACCCGTTATGTGGTCACATGCACCGAGTCTGGACAGTGCAACCACTAAATGTTAACTCACTTTTCAACATTCAGTCCTCGGAAGAATTTGGCGATATCCTGGTCAGAAGACTGCCACGGCAACCCTCGAGCTCTCACAACACACG
Source organism: Timema californicum (assembly GCA_902141385.1). NCBI lineage: Eukaryota > Metazoa > Arthropoda > Insecta > Phasmatodea > Timematidae > Timema > Timema californicum. Next base: position 13,751 of record CABFOW010002654.1, on the reverse strand, counting down.
CGTTGTCTACTTCCTCATTCTTTGAGCTGCAACACACAACAGACACTCGCGTTAGTCTCAACTTATTGTCAAAGTAACACACACACACACATTCACGGTAAGTTGTATTACGAACTGCTCGTACTAGACTCACATCAATATGTAACATTAGACATGCGAGACGAAAAATTTTCACTGTATTTTATCCAGAAAATTTGCCAAAACTGAAATTTTTTAATTGTTCTCTCCTATTGATTAATTTCAAGTGATTAAATATATAATAATAACAGTAATAATAATTAGTGGTAGTAAGAAATGCCTGCTTCGGTGGCCGTAGAGAGATCGAGGTTCGATTCCGGTGCACTAAGGGATGTTTTTTTCTAAATGTTTTTCCACTCACCACACAAATGTGGGTGCAAGTCTTATAAATTCAACCTTCACTATCCCTAGTACATTAGCGTGATTAGTACATAGGCATATGACCTAAACGGGTAGTAAGACGCGGTGCTAAAATAACAAACTAATAAATTATTATTATTATTATCAGCACCGCGTCTTACTACCCGTTCGGGTTATACGCACTTACGCTAATGTGAAATGGTAGGGTGATTGTGAGATGAAATGGAGGACCTACAGTTTAACGTGGAATCCGAACCACGGTGGAGACCTGGCATTCCTCACATTCACAAGATGTCTTGTCAGAGGTGAAGGAAGGTTTTGGTAATCAGATAAATCTTTGCCGGGACCGAGGATTGAACCCCGGCCGCCAGCATAGAAGTCTGACACCTTACCCCTAGACCGCAAGGTCACCCTAAACTAGTAAAGAAACAAATGAATGCGAGCCTTTGTTCATAAATGTGTTCATAAATCATACTTCAATTTTTTATCATCAATAAGTTAACTAAAATAAGTTTGAGGTTGGCCCAATATTTGTCTTTTCCCCTATCCCCCACTCGTGCTCCCCCTCCCCCTTCCTATAACCCACTCATCTAATAGCACATTATATTTTGAATTACAATAAGCTCTAAGTGCCACCGCCACAATCTAGCCCCTCCACCGCGCCCCGCCACTGCGGAAAATTTTCCAATTATAAATTTCCCGAAAAATGTTTCATCTCTACGTAACACTCAATAATGTTTCTGAAAAAAATACTATTTACAGTTTTTTATAAGGGTGGTTATTTGACGTGCGCTTGCTGAGCCAATTGTTTACACGAACACACGACCTACAAACCAGATTGGCTCAAACATACACAGAAACCAGTTCCCCGGTCGTCATCTCACCACTGTGAAACAAAAGCCTCAATATTATCAAAACTACCTCTTTCGGTCGACCCAAGAATCGAGCCCGGTTCTCTCGACTCGCTAATCTTACGTGCTACCGAGCTAAGATGTACATTTTTTATTACAATTCAAGCAGATACAACCCGAACCAGTGGCCGGACGGTATAAGGCGTCACTCTCGTGTTAGACTAACCTGCTGATGATGGGGAGATCGGGGTTCGAATCCCAGTCGGGTCTAATGAGGGTGTTTTCCCCTCTACTTCCCGACAAATGCGGTTAGATTACCTCTAAAATGCTTCTCCTCTTATCTCCGGCCAGGTAGAGTGATTATCATATGAATAGGCAGTAAGACGCGGTGATTAAAAAAAGAACAAGAAGATATAGCCAAACTATCTCGATTGTAAATATTAGACTACTAACGCTTAATTTGCTGAAATGTGTCCTTACTATCGCTATTCTGTTCATTAAATTCAAACAACCAAGGCTATTGTCGTCAAACCAATAGGAGCTGATGGAGGGATAAGTTTACGATGTACATAAGTTAGGGGGGTTTTCTTACCTATCCCCCTTACCCTCGTACTTAAACCCTGATTTTGGTTAGAAAAACAGTAAAGAAAATTCAAACACATTACTTTGCGGTCAACAGTGATAAAATTTAACTATACTATGTGTTATTTTATAGGTAATGATAATGTATATCCAAATAAACCGCTGCAGATAGCATGACTTGATGTATGAATATATTAAAATGGTTTTAGTAACTAACTCCTACTGTTCAAAATCATACAATACAAGTAGCCATTTAGCCAGATCACTCCGACCTGTTACAGCAGCTTTTCCCATCAAGAGTCGATATCATTATTTCATAGGGACACTAAAACAGACTCGGCAACCAGAACACAATTTTAATCGTGAATATAAATGATTTCAAATTATTTTACAACAATCCTTTAGTATTTTTATTTACGAACGATATTATTTTTTCAGCATTAGAGTTAAAGTTTAAGGTGTGTGCTACACCCACCCTTCCCCCATGTAACACCATGTAGAGATTTGAGCTCCCCTACCCCCATGTAACACCATGTAGAGATTTGAGCTCCCCTCCCCCAATGTAACACAATGTACAGATTTGAGCTCCCCTCACCCCCATCTGACACCATGTAGAGATTTGAGCTCCCCTCCCCCAATGTAACACAATGTACAGATTTGAGCTCCCATCACACAATGAAACACCATGTACAGATTTGAGCTCCCTTAACCCCCATGTATCACCATGTAGAGATTTGAGCTCCCCTAACCCCCATGTAGCACCATGTAGAGATTTGAGCTCCCCTCACCACCATGTAGCACCATGTAGAGATTTGAGCTCCCCTCACCCCCATGTAACACCATGTACAGATTTGAGCTCCCTTAACCCCCATGTAGCACCATGTAGAGATTTGAGCTCCCCTAACCCCCATGTGACACCATGTAGAGATTTGAGCTCCCCTCACCCCCATGTAACACCATGTAGAGATTTGAGCTCCCCTCACCCCATGTAACACCATGTAGAGATTTGAGCTCCCCTCACCCCATATAACACCATGTAGAGATTTGAGCTCCCCTCCCCCCATGTAACACCATGTAGAGATTTGAGCTCCCCTCACCCC
>CABFOW010002653.1:30174-95298 GCA_902141385.1 Timema californicum | reverse complement strand
TCAGTTTACTTTGTACCGAAGAATCACATCCAAAATTGTTTTCTTCCCACCCACTCTTCTTAGGTACTTCATTCGTCGCCTTGTCTTCTAGAGTCTTCTCCAGCATCACATTAGAGAAAGTGATCATCTCTGTGGTTTAGTTACTATTAAACCACATTACACCCTCTTATCAACATAAGTTGACACTATCTTCGCAAACAGACGGTGGCCGCTCTATCGGTAGGGCTCGATTGGGAGCTGACGCCATGGAGTTTTTTTTAGAGAAAGTATAGAAAGAATGAAAACTTTCGACCTCGAGATTATGTTTTATCTTGATGTTTTATGTGTCCACAAAGTAATAAAAAAGGAGGTTTTAAAAGTTCTGTCTGTCCCTGGGGCCAGAGCCGAAAACGTTTGATGGATTCCGTATTCAAATAATATATGGCCACACCTCGAAGCCAAACCATGATTTTTTAAATTCAAATCCTAAAATTAAAGATACTTTATTGATGACTGATTTTTGAAAGTTTAAGATTTTTAGAAAATGGCTATATCGATTGGTTCAAAATGAGTATTTGGGAAGTGTGATAGGCCTATACGAGTATGTAAAAAAATGCCACTAGTTTACTACTGTTGAGTGATTCTTGAAAATGTTGTCACACGCTATTAAATATACTAAATGAAAAAGTGCAACCGATTGTGTCACACCATTTATTTTATCTAGTCAACCTCGGTTGTTTTTGGGGTAAAGTGTTCGCCTCAGGACCCGATGTTCATAGGTTCAAACCCAGCCGGGGTAGAGAGATTTTTCTTGGGGGTGTAAAAATCCATCACATAACTTCCTTCGGAGGGAAAGCAAAGCCGTTGGTCCCCTGTCAAAGTGAAAATACCTTTCCCGACAAAATTGGTAGGCCCTTTCTCACTCGCTCATAGAAATTCTCGTGTGTTGATATAATCAGTAGGTTTAGAAAGTGCAAGTTAAATATCTTAAATAAAAATAATATTTTATCCATATGTACAGCAGTAGGATTGTTTTGGTTAAAATACTTTTATTAATTAAATAAAACCATCAATATTTAATTCACATATACTCAACGGATTGATAAAAAACAAAACCACCAATCCCTCCAGCCAAACTTAAAGTACATAGATATATTATATTTCCCATTTTAACGTTTGTGTTCACTTTATAAATAAAGGCAAGTTAGCTTTGTAATAAATAGGATAGTGTTTTTAATAAAGAAAATTAAGAACAAGATATGAAAAATGAAGTATTGTTTTATCGTACAACTAGTTAGCTCCCATCTGGCAGGGAAATGTGGTGGTGTCACGTTGGTATAAAAACAGTGACGGTCGTCCTGTTGTCCCACCTGCCGCGCTTGTCCGGTCTATTGTTTGATTGATGAGTAGATCGCAACGTGCACAGGACAGCCAATCGAGACAATGTCCTGACTGGGGTAACATCGCAGTCAGATCAACTTCTCATTTTGGCAGGTGATGTCAAAATATACCTTTTAAATACGTAATACACGAAAAAAACCTAACAACAAATGAGTAGGGTGCGAATATCTACTCACAATCAATATATATACTTTTTGTACACTGAATCTTACTACCCGTTCGGCCTATCTGAGGATATCAACTAATAGGGTGAATATCAGGAAGATATTACAGAGGAATGTACCAGCATATGCATATTATGGGGAAACAATTTAGGATAAACCAGCTTCAGTTACACCCGGCCGGGATTCAAACCCTGATATAGCCGTCACAGGCGATCCAGTTTAGTGCTAGAGTAATGCCTTGGACTATTCGACCACGGAAACAAGTTAAAAATAAATGTAAAAACAATTACTATTAATGATATTTGAGTCAAGTTCATAATAATAAATACACATTTATATGTGTATATATATATATACACACATATTTTATCCATAAATATATTTATATATACATATTTTATCTATAAATATATTTATACATACATAAATATATATACATATTTTATCCATAAATATATTTATATATACATTAATATTTGCATAAAATATATATTTTTGCATATATATAAGTTATGCGCATATATATATTTTTATTTTGCATAGCGTTCCGGGTATCCGAAATTTTAACTAAATTGATTATGTTTGGATGGGTGAATAAAGTAAGACTTAGAGGAATTGTACACGCAGCTACGTGAAGCAAGAGTAGTTAACTTTTTTCCTAAACCATTAATTAACACAGCCGGTCTTCGCTCCCCAACCTATCCATCACCAGCAAGCACAACTAAACGAACTTAACGTTTAGTCCACGTGACCACAAATGTAAGTTTAAAAAAAGAAGACATTGTTTGATAAATGATATCACCGATACAGTCTGTTACTTTTAGTGGCACGGGGCCGGCCGCGTGGGAACTTCAATGAAACTTTTTCAAATGTATTTTAGATTAAAAAATATTATTAAGATAATTTGTAAAATTTGTTCAACATGTTATTTAATGCCCTCAATATGTGTAAACATGTTTATTCAGATTTTAAACGCAAAAACTTTTGTTTGGCCAACATAAATAAAATAGTTATCCAGTAAAATGATAAATTAAATTATCTTCAAAAGGTGATATTCAAAGTTCTTGAGTCTCTATCAAGGGTTTTCGGGAATTTATGACAACATTTTATTTTCAATTATAAAGTTTGTCATCTAATGCCACTAAGCATATAATAGAGATTCAAGAACTGTTAATATCTCCATCTGAAGAAAATTAAACTCAGTGTTCCTACTGGAAAATTATTCAATTTAATTTAATTCAATTTATTTTTGCTAGAAAAAATTTCGCTATAAAAACTGTGAAAATGTTGACCTTAACTAATGTTATGTAATATTTCAGTATAAATGGAAATAAATGAGTTGAAATAAGTTAATAAAACTACTGAACAGATTTTTATTAAGTTTATAACTATAGTGCGTATAACCCGAACGCTAGTAAGACGCGGTGCTAATAATAATAATAATAATAATAATAATAATAATAATAATAATAATAATAAACTTTAGGTTTTATTTAATATACATTTGAACACTTACCATCAACATTCCATGAATTCGTTGTTTTTGAGGTGTTTGGTTATAAAAATCAAATCCATTTAAACTGGTTAATGAATATTGTTTATGAACTCTACATAATAACTTAATAATGATAAACATTTTTTCAAAATGTAGTTAATGTTTCAATAGTTAATATAATATATTACATATATATCTATATATATATATATATAATTAATAATCGTCATCCTCACTTTATAAACGACTTCAAAAACAAAAATAAATACAATAATATCACCCTTACAAAAATATTGCAAAGTAAAATTCAATCCAATTTATAAATGAATTAAATTCAATTTCACGGGCAAATAAGATAAAATAATAATCAAGACCAGGGACACAAAACAAAATACAGCTTTTACAACCAACAATATTAATGAATACAACATTAAAAGCTGTATATGCAAAATCGAATGTATATGAAAATCAAATTATGTAGGTATTTGTGAATTCTTTTGAGCCTTCATTTAAAAGTACACATATCCGATTTTAAATTCAAAAATAGCAAGTAAAACTAGATGGATATTTTAAATTGGCTCGTTACCAAACAACACAAAATGTAAAATAAAATAATAAAATAAAATATTAGTTAATTGACAAAAACACGAACCACATCTGTGGTCGGGATTATGTCAGATTGAATTGTCAGTCACATATAAAAAGGAGGTGGGGAGTTCAAATCCCGGTTGGTTATACTGAAAGAGGTTTTTCCTAAATGGCTTTCCACTGTTTCTCCACGCAAATGCGGGTACACTTTATTCGTTCCTGGCACATGATCGCAATAAGTGCATATGCGTATTTTAAAACGGGTATTAGGATGCGGTGTTAATAAACAAATAAACTTATATCCCATGAAATATATATATATATATGTGTACACCCACATTTACGTGGATGGAGAGTTGAAAAACCTTTGGGAAAACATCCCTCGGTACACCCCACCAAGATTAGAATCACGACCACCCCTCCCTCTGCAGTCTGGCCTACTACTAGGGAAGTGCGTTAGACAATGCGGTCACTGAAGCAGGTTTGATAAAATAATTTATGTTAATGATTTATATTTTATAACCAAAAACCACCCTGGCCGGCCTCTTGGTCTATTGGTCCGAATTCCCGGCTACTAATCTATAGGTCCCGGGTGCGATTCCCGACGATACAATCGTTTTTTTTATCGAAGTAGCCTTGTTCCCATGGTCGCCATGACCTGGTTAATTATGTTTAATTTAGGTTTAAAACTTCTACTGTCGCCACATAATCAGCCTCAACATCGTCATATTATCTCACCGGGATGAAGTAACCACACCCAGATGGTGGCCCAAACCTCATAAGACAGTTATATATCCGCCAAAGCCAGTAGAACCAGAAATTTCTAACCAACAAACCCTGGTGGAGCACACTAAGGAAAAAATTAATGGTACGAAACTACGCACGGACTCTCTCCCTGCATTGTTTAAAAATGGTGGTATTTACTCAAACTCGTAATATATGTCCAAACTAAATAATACAACTAGCAAACCGAGATAAACTTGAGCTATTCTTAGGTAAAACATTTTTTGACTCTCAGTTTTAAATTTTATAGTTTTATCTTTAAAGAATTAAAGTCCTCATTTGTATATTTGTACCAATGCAAAAGATCGATATTGGGTCCACCAGGGTCAACACTTCGTATTAAAATTTCTACTCCCGGTTAAAATTTTTGACATTTTATTAAAGGTTGCACAAAGTATGGTTATCACGTTATTAAATTCCTCAAATTATTATAAATTTAGACCAATAAAAAGCTAGCTATTGACTATCGAGTCTAAAATGATAGCGATATGTATATCATAAATGTTCAAACATTTCCCCTAACTGAGAGGTTTAAGGAAAAAAAACTTCAAGTTTTTGAGAGACTTAACTTATTTACTTACTCTATGAGATAAAAGAATTATTGCGTTAAAACTGAAGAAGTATCTCTGTACTATTAAAGCTCACAAAACTGTATTAATATATTTGCCATAGCTCAGACACCATTGGTTTTATAAATATATATTTACATTTTTTTACAATTTTTTAATAGTATTACAATTTTGCAATGATAAATTATTTAGTATCTCAAATAGTTGCGGAGATACGGAAATATCCAATCCTGTAAAGTAGCTTAAAAACCATTTTTATGGGAAAATGAAAATAGCCATTTTATTTATAATTTTAACCAACGCCTAGAAATAAATTTTAATCCAAATCGTTAGCGCCGATTTTGAGAAAATAGTTTTTTTCTTTTTTCGCCCTTTATTAAAAACCTCTTAATTTTAGGGTTAAACACACACATAGAAAAATAGCATTTCAAAAAACATTTTTTATGGTTCGAGGGGTCATGAAACGTCGACATCCATCAACATCTCTGGCTAGATTTTTTTTACGGCCGCAATACTTTACCTGTGTTCGAAAAGCTATTTATATTTATTTATTTATTTGCATATAGCTTGAAAATTATTGATTTTATAATGATATGTTTCAAATAAAAGATTTGTTTTATAAATAAACCTACATATTTGCAATGATAAGTAATTTCATATCTTGAAAGGTTACGGATATATAAAACAATTAGCATTTAAGCATAAGACCAGGACTCAAAGTCATGTCCACGAAAAATTTAAAGTAGCCATTTTGTTTTTAAAATTGATTAATGCTTGAGAATGAAATTTAATCAAAATCATTGGAGCCAATTTTGAGAAAATCGATTATTTCTCTTTTCACCCTTCGGTAAACTACCCTTAATTTAGTGTCAGATATCCAAATCCAAAAACGCCCCGAGGCAACCCTATGGAAACCCTAGATACCAAGTTTTAGCCCGATCGGTAAAATAGTTTAGGCTCTACTCCTAGGTACTGACAAACGGAAATCAAAAAGCCACTTTTCGAATTCGGGTGGTCATGAAACGTCGAAATTCATCAAAATCTTGAGTTATATTTTTTTTTACAATCACAATAGCCTACTTTCTCTACCTGTAGAGTAGAGAGAAGGTAAAAATTAAAATTAACATTTAATGGGTTGGGCCGAGTACGCGTGGGATGCCAAAATGTTTCTAAACATAATGAAACGAAGCATTTTTGTGTATTTGTTTTCCATAGTTTATCATTCCACCTTGACTAGGTACATGCTTTCAAACGAGTCGCTGCACACTGGCTGATACACGATAGTACACAGTGGGGCAAGTTGAAACAAAGCAGGTTGTCTCCCCTACTATCATGTTTCATCCAGTTTGGTTCACTTGTTTCGTGGTGAAAAAAATACGTTCACTGCTCAGGCGCAAAGCCGGGAGCTTTCCACGCGACGCTAGTAGCCTTCAAAATTGGGATTTGCGGTGATCATCCTTGTTTTGTTTGTGCTTTGTTTTGGTAAAAATAAAAAATAAAGTCGAAAAGTTCAACTGGCAGTGATGGGTAATGAAATTACTTTACCGTCATCCAGCAAAGGATCACTGTGGTCTAGTGGTCAGAGTTCCTGGCTGCAGATCTAGAGATCCTTGGATCAGATACAGATGTTCCGTGAATCAGTGGGTCTGGAACGAGTTCAAACTCAACCCCGTGAGTACAAATAATGAGGAGCTACTTGAACCAAAAAGTAGCAGCTCCAATCTAGAAAAGCGAGATCGATGGCTGGAGGGTTCGTTTTGCTGATCACATGACACCTTATTTCCACAAATGTTGTCACTTGTCATCGCCAACAGACGGTGGCCGCTTGGTCGGTATGGCTCGAATACGGAATGACGCCGTAGTCATTCAGCAAAAACCTATATTATACAATCATAAGTTGAGGGAATACCATAACAAGGGCATTGTAAACCAAAATTGGGAAGACGTGGCTATTTAAATGGGGTTACCAAATGTGTGCTTTTCTCCAGTTTTTATTCCGCCTCCGGATAGAATCATCAACTCTTTCAAGGATATAATCAAAGCTTTCTAAACCTCTAGTGAGTTAGAAAACGTGTCGAAGAACTTCCTCAGTTCCTGTGTGTACTGTCCTTTTCCAAAGAAACTTCCTCAGTTCTTTTTACATTGATAGGGTAAACGAATTATCAATTACTTGACGATTCCTCATGCATAATCGACCAATATCAGGAAATTATAGCCACTAGTACATCAGTATATATATCAACAACATTCATTACACGCCGCCATCTTAGCAGAAACAGAAAATTGTTTGTTACTTTCTTTCGATACCTCGGGGAGAAAAGTAATGTGATCACCAAAAAAATTGAACTTGGAGATTTTGATAAATGTCAACGTTTCATGGCCCTCTGAAATAATATAAAAAGTAGTTTTCGCAATGCCGTCTCTCTGTCTGTACATCTGTCTGTACCTCGGCTATAGCAGAAACTATTTTATCGATTGGGATTAAACGTGATATATGGGGTTTTCATAAGGTCCCCCAGAGCGGTTTTTGGAATTCGATGTCTAACCTTAAATTTAAAGGTAGTTTACTGAAGGCCAAAAAGAGAAAAATTCAATTTTCTCAAAATTTGCTTTAACTATTTTGATTACATTTTATATATAGACACTGTTTATTACTATAAACAAGATGGAGATTCTCATTTTCTCATGTAAATGACATTGAGGGTATTTTATATGAGGGAAAATTTTCCCATTTTGATCATTTTCCCGTAACTATTTGAGGTACCGAATTGCTTATCATTGTAAATTTGTAGTATTATTAAAGATAAAAATCTTTTGTTTAAAATATATTTTTATAAAATCGGTAATTTCTGAGCTATAAGCAACTGATATACTTATTAATTAAGGTCGTTGAAGATTATTTTGATTCTTATGATCTTTGGAGAACAAAGATGTTTCTTTTTCATCATTTTTTTGTAACAGCGTTCCTAGTTCCTAATGCAATAGAGAAAGTAACAGTGTATATTATTTCATTTATGAGCTTTGGTAGACCTATTATTTCGTTTCAGAAATCTTAAGCGATTTTAGTTAATTTCTATTTCAAACAAAACTGATATAAAAAAATCCAGGAGAGGCTAATCGAAGGTAAGAATAGTATTTGGGATCCTCTGAAAAAAAGGAGCTATTGCTACATTCAAGCACACAAACTTGAAAGCAAAAGTTTTGATTAGCCACAAGCTAATCAACGTTCAAGAAGAAAGAAAACTTTTGCAACGGTTTGTTATCAAAACAAGAAGTCAACCAGAGCTTAATTTACGAGATTGTATTGGTAAATATGAGTTTGGGATCGTTATTTGCTGCAGATGGAACACGATAAAGCTAAGGTTATAAGCCAAATAGAAGCTGTGTGTAAAACATATGAAATGGAAGAGGCACAACTTTCGGTGGTGTCTAATTGTAACAGTGAAAAAGTTGTAATATTAGATGGAATGGCATTTGTTAATTCAACAATAAAGACTCATAAAATCAAAACATGTAAAGACTTTGCAGAAGTTTTCTTGGAGAGAATTGCCAATATTGCCAAATCTTATGATGAAATTAGGCTGGTATTTGACACGCTCTGAAACAACAAATGAGAACTAAAAGGACAAAAGGAAATCCTACATACTATCACATCACAGATGGCACTGTAATTAACAATGTTTCTTTGAAAGATTTTCTAGTTGGTATCAGAAAAAAATCGGAACTAATTGAATACCTCGCTTTAAAGTTGCTACATCACAGTACTAGTACTGAGAATCGCCTTAAAAGGTTCTATGTGACATTTGGAACGCATACAAAAGGAAATGCAATAATACCCGACGATTTTATTACAAATAACCATGAATAAGCCGATACGCTGCTCATATTACATGCTCTTTCCCTACAAAAAAAAAAGATCTGATGTAATACAGTCTTCATATACTGATCTTTTCCTGCTTTTGATATATTGATATCTTCAACTTCCCAGTCAAATAGAATTTCTCCCCGGACAAGGGGTCAAACAAAGGTCTATTGCTATCAAATATGTGTATCATAAACTTGGTCATAAAAATAAGTCTCTCTATTAGGATTCCATTCAGGTGAAAGTTTATTTTTAACAAACAATATGCAATAAAAAAACATATCGTACCACACTAAACAATGTATAGACCTGTTTGCTTCACAAATCCTACGAATTTTTAGTTAATTTCTATTTTAAGGTAAAGTCGAGATCAGTGGCGTGCCGTCAATGGCCTAGTAGGACTAGGCTAGTCCCCAGACATTTTTAGTTTATCTATTTTGAGTTAAATTTCCAGGGGAGATAAAAGGATAAAATCATATCTATCTGAGTCTCAATTTGCGTCACAATACTCAACGATATTCTAGCTATTTGTGCGCTGCCCCCACACCCACTTCCCTCTCTACAATGACAACACACTAACATCAGAAGCGCTGTCACAATGCTCAATGATATTTGTACGGCTTCCTTTCTCCTCTCCCAACTAACATCGGAAGCGCTCGAGTCTTATCGGCTCTTACCGGGGAGAGGACTAGTTGAAGCCAGCCTAGTCCGTCTCTTTAAGATATATGCTAACACTTGGCGTTCTGTCACAGGTAAATGTAATTTTTGTTTGCTTCTTATAAGTGGTAGTGTTGTGGTTGTTAAGCTTATGTAATTGTTCAAATTGATGAAAGAGATCTTGTGAAGTGTTAAAGTGTTCGATTGTCAATTTAATTTGACAGTGTTTGAAAGTGTGAACTATGGAAGGGGACTCGGATTTGAAAACTGTTCCCTCACAACAAAGCTTGGGGAAGGGACCTGAGACAAGTAACAGGGTTAGTGAAGATATTCAGTGGGATGTAGCAGTGCCGATCACCTTTCTCAATGCTGTGTTCTCGATCGATTATTCGCAGATTCGTTTGGAGCCCTTACTTGTGAAGAAAAGCAGCAAGTAATAATGAAAGGTAGGCCAACTCCAGACATTTCTTGCTAAAACAAAAATGAAAGACTATACACGTAATTATTTATGTGTTTATTTTTTCCCATGTTTTGGTTTTATTTATTTATGTAGTTGTTTGTTTATTCCATGTCTAAATATTGTGAATCAGTTGGAGGGAGATAAATTGCCTACCCTATGATCTGTAAAAGTGTATTTGCTAAGTTAACATTTTGTACATTATATGGAGAATATTACTCTTTAACCCCATAATGAAAGGTGTCTTCAAACCTAGTCCTCTTTGAGAAAAGTCACCGCACGCCACTGGACTCGAGATTAAAGTCTGTGCGTTGCCATTTATTTAATTATGTTTTTGCTTATCATGTTTAATTTAAAAAAGTATAAATGAGATTTTTTTAATTTCATGGTTTCGAAACGTTTTGTGTCATCCTATGTTTGCCCGGCCTAGTACTACTTGGCTTCTGAATGGCACAATTATATTGATCTAGTGTCAAAAACAAATTACACATTATCATTAAAATGCGTTTTTAACTGAATTAATTACTATACGTTATATACATTAATAAAGAACAGTGAATGTATATGCAGGCTTATTATTATTTTGCGCAGCAGCTATTAATTAATGCTAAACATTGTAATTTTACTTTGTACGGAAGTGCTGTCATTCACAGGTGTTGTGTTTAAACGCTAACCGTGTGCGATTAAACCATATACAAACGAACGCATGAATACCAACTCAAAGTCTCCGGGAGCTGCGTTTCCGTAATAGCGCTAATTAGCCGACGATCTCACACGTCCATCACACTCTGCCTTAATCTATGAGTAATATATGACCTAGATAACACAGTGGTACAGCATTGGTATGTTAATCAAAGATTCCTAGGTTCGATTACTATGCCCAAATAACTTTTTTTTGTAATATTGTTAAATATACCTACGTAATGTTAACTATAATATTCAATACAGTGAATAGTTATTATTATTATTATTATTATTAGCACCGCGTCTTACTACCCGTTCGGGTTATACGCACTTACGCTAATGAGTAATGGTAGGGTGATTGCGAGATGAAATGGAGGACCTACAGTTTAACGTGGAATACGAACCACGGTGGAGGCCTGGCATTCCCCACATTCACAAGATGTATTGTCAGAGGTGAAGGAAGGGTTTGGTAAAAAGTGAATAGTTAAGGCTGAAAAAAAAGTCTCCACTTTTGGTATTTAAAACCCCCGCCATTAAGAAAAATCAATTTTTATCTGCATAAAAATTCTATCACAAACATGTTCTTATAGAATTTTAGCGTTATTTTTGGGTTCTTAAAACTATCGTAAATTTTGAAGGGGGATACATATGCGGTTGTTTGAACAATTCCTTTCTCGTCTAATGAGACTGCTATAAAAAGGTTTTGCTAGGAATAAAATTTTAGAAAATACAACTTTTTTTGTGGTCAACAATCATAACATTTTATTTACGGGATTACACCAGGGATTTTTTTTTAATTTCATAAATATTAATATTATATACTAAAGATATAAGGGGAAAATCTAAATTCAGATCAAATTGAGTTAGTGCTGCCATCTATTAGACAATCTCGATACCTTTATAATGTACTTCAGATCATGTTTAAAGAAGTCTCTTTAATATTTAAATTGATTTAAAAAAAGGCATTTGCTGTTATCTTTATGAGGTTTGAGATTTAGAGTTGTCCTGGTAAATGTATGTAATCTGCCCCTGCCCCTATTCCCCCTGTACCCTTCATAGGCAAAGTGAGAGCTCCAGATTACGGCGTGAAAGTAGAGCTAGTAGCTTTCTAGCTGATGGGTAAGACTTTTCGTATGAAAATTGAATTGTGACCCGGCTGGTTTTAGTTTCAGTGTTGCTTGTAAATAATGTCAAAAATGCGAGACTCGAGTAAAATATCTTTACATTTACCTTAGAGACACACATTTGCGAACACAAACCTTTGCGCCAAAGGGAATGCTTGATCTATTATTTTATTACCGGACCCCAAAACATACAGAGTTGGTTGTAAGATGGAATGGGGAATTTTTAATTGGCTCACTTTTAATTGGATAAAAACTGGTATGGAGTAGAAAAAAATGCTCGAAGTTTCTAGTCACTTCACTAGGTAACAGCGGAAAAATACTAGGTGGAAAATATATAATAATAGTAACAATAATAATATTCTAGACCCAGAGTTGAGGGAGGCATAATATTTTACAGAAAGATTAATTATAAGCATGTATGTACAGTCATTAAAAATGTATGAGCTTCACATTTATTATATATTAAGGTTTTTCCCCGATGTTTTATTCGCATGGATGTACGTTGCGAATTGCTGAGTACAAAAACAGAGGATATAATTATATGATATTTTAACGACTAGAAGGATAAATATAGATTCATTAGTATGTATATAATATATTAATATATGTACATATATACTAATATATTTATATATATTACGCAGAGTTATATGTTACTGACGCTGATGGTTTTAAGGTTTAAGAGATTTATATTTGAAGGAAGTGTACCCACATTTTCGTGGAGATTGGAAAACAATTTTGTAAAAACCACGCTCAGTACATATTTATAATATTTAGCACCGCGTCTTACTAACCGTTCGGGTTATACGCTTTAAGTACTAATTACTCTAATGGATTAGGAATTGGGAAGGTGTAATTAGAGGAAGTGAACCCGCAATCGCGTGGAAGGAGAGTGGAAAACCATTTAGGAAAAACCACCCCCAGCTCACCCGACCGAGATTCGAACCTTGATCTCCCCGTCCTCAGCAGTAGAGCTCAACACGACAAGCGCGGTAGCCAACTACGCCACCGAGGCGGGTCACGCTCAGTACACCCGACCGAGATTTAAACCTAGATCTCCTCATCATCGGAAGTCTAGTCTACTGTGAGAGTAGCGCGTTAGACCACGCGGCCACCAAAGCGGGTAATTGATGTATTAAAATAATTGAAGCTTGTTACGTCCTATAAATAGTCATGCAACTCATTTTTTTTTAATGTATATACTTACTGGCTTTTCTTATACTTTTTACTATACTGTTATAAATGTATGTAAAACAAGAGTTTACCTACTTTAGGTATAAAAAAGATCACGTGTTAATTGATTTGTGTGAAAAAGGATTATTTAAACGTGGATAATTTGACATATAAATTAAATTTTAAATATGCAAATTATAACTTACATCGTTGGGCACACCGGCTAGGGCATATGATTAATCTGTTATCTTTTTATAGCGACGGAGAGGTAATGGGTAGAAGGACATACTGCAAAAAAAACATACGGATCAGATAGTGCGAATCGAGTTAAGTGTATTTTTATGGTGGACACAAGTGCGGCTATTTAATTTAAAACCACGCGTAAATTGAGGCCACGTTTCACGGGTGGGTTTCATTTTCAAATTTAATTAGGTTAAAAAAAATTAGATGTGTTTTAAAATGTGGCAACAACACATTAGATGCTATAATTTTTTTTTTATTAAATTTGAAACAGATTTTATATCACACTTCAAACTAATTCATAATTACAGAAATGATTGGTGACCTGGCGGTCTAGGGGTAAGGTGTATCGGACTTCTGTGCTGGGGTCCGGGGTTCAATCCCAGGTCCCGGCACAGATTTATCTGATTACCAAACCCTTCCTTCACCTCTGACAAGACGTGTATTAATCACAGCTTGTGAATGTGAGGAATGCCAGGCCTCCACCGTGGTTCGAATTCCACGTTAAACTGTAGGTCCTTCATTTCATCTCACAATCACCCTACCATTACACATTAGCGTAAGTGCGTATAGCCCGAATGGCTAGTAAGACGTGATAATAATAATAATAATAATAATAATAGTAATAATAATATTATTTACATAAATGAGACATGTCTTTATAAATCTTGATTCTACGTATTTTCTTTAAATTGGACCGTTTTGTTTACTTTTTAGAGAACTTCACTTATAGTCAAGACGATTCCATATACTTATTTGAAATCAAATATTGAAAATGACAAACTTACCCTGAAGTTATCAGAGTCCCACAGCTTTTATTTTGTCCACCGTGTCTTACTACCCGTTTGGACTGTCCACGTATTTACACTATTGATCTAAGGATGAAAAAGGAATAATTTAGAGAAAGTGTACCCAAATTTGCGTGGAGTTAAATTGGGAGATCATTTAAGAAAAATACCCTCAGTAATATCCAACCAGGATTCGAACCCCGATCTCATGCCATCAGCAATACAGTCAACCACAAGAGTGACGTCTTAGACCATGAGGCCACCGAAGTGGATGCGAGTTTATAGAACCTATAACTGGTGTCAGATCATGAGCTTAAGGTTCGAATACAAATGTTTACCAGTGCCTTTAGGGGCTGGTTTTATTTGGATCACCCTGTATTTACTTTCAAAGTCAATGCTAATTTATTTAAGGTCTACAGTGAAAATGGCATAAAATACAATCATTACTAGACATTTTTCTTATACGCGAGTAATTTAAATAAAATTGACCAATTTCCAAGTGCTTTTCAAACAAAAATATTATTCATAAATAAAGTACTTCTCAATGTTATTATTTTATTTATTTCATTGCAATAAAATATTTGTATAAACTTTAAAACATACTTTAAAAATATACTCACACTTTATATTTAGTGATAAGATGTATTTGGATTTAGTGGAATAAAAACCTTCTAGATCTAGAGAAATATTCTGTTTCTCTGTGGTATTGTGGTTTGAGTTTCTTGCTAAAAATTCAGAGGTCCTGGGTTCGATCATTGACGCTTCTAGAACTTTCTGTGAAGCAGCAAGTCTATAACGGGGTCAAACTCAAACTTATGAGTACTACTTAATTGAATAAATAGCAGCTCCGGTCTAGAAAACCGAGATTAACGGAGAGAGGGTTCATTGTGCTGACCACATGACACCCTCACTTTGAGAAGTCTTAATACTATTCATATGGGAGAAATTCGCCCACTTTAATAGTAAGATGGGACCAAGGTATAACTTTAAGGAAATTTCTACCACCTAAAATAATATATCTTGATCCGCCACTTATAAATGCTATTCTTACGGGAGAAAGTGATCAATGTGGAGGATAAATGTTAACCTTATAACAGAAAGTGAGCCAGAACTCTCATTTAAACCACTACTCCCCTGTCCTGTCAAAATCCACTTCTTGAAACGGCAGGCTAACAATGCAGTCATCAGGCCAACAAAGCTGTGAGCCGTTCAGTGACCCTATGATCTCGTAATGGAGCTCATCAGGGCACTAGCGCTGGGGCCCGGGGTTTATTTCCGGGCCACCATCATTCATAAAGCTCTACACGTTTCCTGCCTTTACCGGAATAGCAGAGCGGCCCCATATGACTGGCCGCCTCATCTAACGCTTGCCGGATATTGACGCGCGAGCAACAAATCTCTCCCTTTTCCTCCTTGCACAGCTTCCGGCAATCAACCGAAACTGTATTGCGATTGTGATCGGTTCGTGTAAAAAATGTTCTTACCGTGACAGTTTGTATTAGATAACTCATATTTAATCTGACGCAACATCAAACCGACACCTTCCAAGAACATGTGTAGTCCATTTCAATGTGCGCCCTTTTTATTTTATACCTTGGGTGGGGTGGAAACAGACGATGTGTGTTAAGGAAAGTGGTGGATAGCGTGCATATACTCCATTCACGGTAGGAATTACTCTCTGAAAGGTATTTTTTCCTATCAATACCCTACTATATAATAGATTTCTGGTAGGAGAAAAAGGCCTTTCAGAAATCAATTCCTACGCTGAACACACATTAGGTCTGCCTGACATCCGGTGGAGCTCACCTGAGTGACTTTATCTTCAAAGAGTGATAAATACAAAATATGAATATCGATTATATAACCAAACAAGTTTCTCAAAAATATACCTTACATTTCAATTATCGTACAGAAAAGAGTATATATATTTTTCTTTACCCACACTATCGGTTTTGGGTGTGGCATTAAATTATAAGCAATTAAGAAATAAATGCCAATAAAATAAAAGTTTGTACCATTTACTCCTCGAACACCAAATTTCTCACCTCATAAATTCTTTTCCCGGGGATTCCCTAAGATTCGTGTGGATAATTCCCATGCCCATTGTTTATGTTCTAGAATATTTTATTGCTATTTCTTTCATGATTGTTCATCATTTAATATTCTTCCCCAATGGCGAGAGTGTGCGTAAAGAAAATTATTATTATTATTATTATTAACACCGCGTCTTACTACCCGTTCAGACTATACACACTTACGCTAATGTATAATGATAGGGTGATTGTGGGATGAAATGAAGGACATACAGTTTAACGTGGAATCCTAACCACGGTGGAGGCTTGGCATTCTACACATTCACAAGTTGTGATTAAAGAAAAAAAATATTTTCTACATTTTAGTGCACGATAATAGAAATATAAGGTTTATTTCTGAAAAAATTGTTTTTCATATTATTCATAATAATTTTTATCAGGAAGTTCGAACCAAATATAGTTCTGGTTTGAGAAAAATAAATGTTCTTCTTTTCTGTTCTTAGTTAAGTTACTGCCCTTGTTAAGGTTTTTCAACTTTTTATTTAATAATCATGCTACCATTATAAAAATCACAACTAGAAAACTATACTAAAGCAAATTACAACTAAATAAAAGTTAATCATATAAAAAATACTTTGACAATATTCTGAGAAAATGGGAAAAAAGTGTTTCAAAATAAAATTAAGTTAAAGAATGAAAGGCATTAAATGTAAATATAACAAATATTTTAGACAAATTTAGAACCTTAAGAACCAAAACATAAATCAATTCCAACTATGCTCCTGGTTTTTAACCAATTTATTTTTAGAGTTCATGTTCCGGTTCGGTTCCACTTCCTGATTCTTGCCTGCGAGGAAAAGGGAACCTAGCGTCACCATTAAAATGTATTATTTCTTGCATATTTTTAATTTCATAGACTTAACCTACGTGGTCTTGAGGTAAAGTGCTCGCCTTAGGACCTGATGTCCCTGGATTCAAACTCAGCCAAGGTCAACGAATTTTTCTTGAGCTATAAAAATCCGTAGCACAACTTCCTTCGGAGGGGAAGTAAAGACGTCAGTCCCATGTTGATTGTGGCATGTAAAAGAACCTTGAGAGGTATGTGAATATACCTTTCTCGGGAAAATTGGTTGGTCCTTTCACTCTCGCTAAGTGAAATCATCGTGTGCTGATATAATCAGTCGGCTCAGAAAGTGCACGTTAAATACCACAATTAAATGAATAAAATAACAATTTCTTAGACCCCACTTCGCTGATCGAATGGTTTAAATAAACTCTATACCGTCACACTCGCAATGAACTGGACTACTGATGACGGGATATTTGTTTATATAAATAAAACATTAAGGTGAAAATAAAATGAAACAATATAGCACGGCACAATCGTATAGTATAGATACAGTACAATTTTCTTAGGAAGAACCAAATCTGACAGTTTGAAAAGTTAATACTTTCACGCACGCCAAAACATGTGATATACAGCCGACACCTCTGATAGAAACCGGCCCCGTGGAATAAATGGTCAGTGGATCTGGCTACGAACCTAGGGCTCCCGGGTTCGATTCCAGGCTGGTATCTTGTGTACTTTTTCCTTAAGGGGAATTACCCCAATGGTCACCAGGATTTGGTTAGCTAGGCTTAAGGTGTTTAGAACCAGTGGAAACACAATCTAACACCTTCAAATCATCTCATCTCATCTCATCGGGACATTGAAAGAACCTCTACTAAAAGGATGTACGATTAGTACATTATAGCGTCCTCTGTGCAAATGGTACATTAGTACTGGCTAATCTTTCTATAGACTGGGCTAAGAATGATGTTGCCCAGATGCGCAATATTATTATTATTATTATTATTACATTACCTCTGACAAATATTATCTATAACTTTAAAATAATACAAATAATATTGTAAAACGTTGTCTATTTTGGCTGAAAAAAATTAAGTTTGTATTTTATGAAAGGTTCTTTATGGCAAAAATTCTACTCTATCAAATAGTATACTTTTTTGTGTGATTATCAATGTTTCACTGTATTAAAAGTTAAAAGGATCATAAGAGCAGTAGGTGACCTGGCGGTCTAGGGGTAAGGTGTATTGGACTTCTGTGCTGGCGGCCGGGGTTCAAACCTCGGTCCCGGCACAGATTTATCTGATTATCAAACCCTTCCTTCACCTCTGAAAATACATCTTGTGAATGTGGGGAATGCCAGGCCTCCACCGTGGTTCGGATTCCACGTTAAACTGTAGGTCCTCTATTTCATCTCACAATCACCCTACCATTACACATTAGCGTAAGTGCGTATAACCCGAACGGGTAGTAAGACGCGGTGCTAATAATAATAACGTAAGAGCAGTACGATGAGCGCATGCGCGGTTTATTGTCTATAAGTATACGCATCACTTTATTGGATAATGTTTGATCTAACCTGACACCTGACACATATCCCAGTCACGGCCCACTTTAGCTTCTTAGTAGAGAGCATTTGCTGGTCGCGGCACGATCCACCCTCGAACGCTATAGGGATTAACTAGCGCTTAAAATAATAAAATCCAACCTGATTTAATATCCTGTCTCACGGCTCTGTTAGTGCTTAACTTTGAAAGGTAATACTAGTAAATAAGGTTTGAACCAGGGGTCGCATCGTGCTGCGGTTTTCTGTATCCTGCAGTTTTTAAGCAGGGGAATTTAAACTAGTGAAACCATTTAACCTTATTTTAAAAAAAATTGAACCCTAATCATTTTAGAACTATAAATCTATTTAACTGATCCCAATCCAACTGTTTTCAAGTTAAGAATGCAGAACACTACATTTTGATAGGATTTTTATTTATAACATAACAGTATAGCTATAATATACCGGTTAATCGAATGGGAGATGAACTTTTAATAGAAGGAAAAACGAGTTGAGACCAGTATTTTGATGTTTTTAAATAACAAATAATGTTTTTTGACCAAAATAAATAACAAATTTATTCGATCGATATATTTAGTTTGATTTTCTACACATAGTAATATAAAGAGGTCTTCAATATTTGTCAAGGGTGTCCTGAAATTTAGTAACAACTTTTTATGTCCATATGAAAAGTTTCTCATCTAATTCTGCTATGCTCATGATGTATATTGTTCTTCTTCTTCTTCTTATTATTATTATTATTATTATTATTATTATTATTATTATTATTAACACCACGTCTTACTACACGTTATACGAACCCGGGTTATACGAACTTACGCTAATGCGTAATGGTAGGGTGATTGTGAAATGGAATGGAGGACCTACAGTTTAACGTGGGATCCGAACCACGACGGAGGCCTGGAATTTCACACATTCATGAGTTGTGATTAATACACGTCTTATCAGAGGTGAAGGAAAGGTTCGGCAATCAGATAAGTCGGGACCGAGGATTGAACCCCGAGCACCCAGCACAGAGGTCTGACACCTTACCCCTATACCACCAGATCACCGATATATATTCGACAACTTTTATTTTAGCACCACACTTACTAACGTTCAGGTTATACTCATGTGTAATAGTTACTCTAATGTGTTTGGGATTAGAAAAATTGAATTTAGAGGTTTAGAGCATAGATCCACGGAAGCAAGATTTCCAAGAACTGTTTATAACCTATGTGAAGAAAATTAAACTCTTATGTTTGTACTGAAGCAATATTTGATTTATTTTGTTTTTTAAAAAATGCTATAAAAACTGCGAAAACACTGCTCTTAGCTCGCGTTCCTTAATTCACGTCTCTTTGTATCATAATTTAAGTTAACCTTAGTAAAACTAAAAAAATTCATTTCCCTATTTGTTCCTTACTAAATTCCACGCCTGCGCAAAAGAGACGAAGTTACCCGAATTTTGAGCAGCCTCGCGCACCAGATGTGGTTCCAGGCTGGTGCGTTGCATACTAACACCACGAAGCAGGGGCCTAGCCCCGTGATGGTGTTATATTTCGTAAGAAAACACTGCCGGGAGCGCTGATGGCGGTGAGGTGGTACATCACAAGCGAAATATTGGTCCCAGAAGCGAAACTCCGAGAAGCTCCACATGTAAAATGGATGAGCTCAAAACAGATTCTAGTTAAAATGGATGAGTCGAGTGTTTCCTGAAGGAACAAGACACAAACAATCACCATTCTTCCACATCTTAGTTACAGACAACGTGGAAAACAAGTTTTTTAAAGTTCTATAGAAAGAAAAACCAAATAGTATAAAATACATTTTTTAAAGTTATATTTGAAGTAATTTTGATTTGAACGGATGTGTTTTAATCATCTCCTTAATCATAATTTAGTCAAAAGTACAATCGTAAACTAAATATTGGTTAGGTAAATATTTATGACGGGCCAATGTTCTCTCTCATTCATCAGTCTTATTTTTTTAGCATCGATGATACATACGTGAAACAAATGAAAACGAGAAAATATTATAAATTCCCTTTTTTGGACCAAAATGGAGTCGATCTATATTTTAAATTGAAAGTGACTCTTTTAAAGTTCAATCAATTACTCTAGGAGTTCTACTCAAACGATTTTCATAATTAAAAAAAAAAATTATCCAATAAGGACGCACCCAAAAACTTTTAGCTTTAAAAATATGTAATGGGAGGAATTTCGTAATTTCCAATTAAAATTAGAATAAAAAATCTATTCAACATGAATCATTTAAATTTCCCATTAACATTTACAAAATCCTATATTCCATTCACGGTAGGAATTACTCTCTGAAAGGTCTTTTTTCCTACCAATATTCTACTATATAGTAGATTAATGGTAGGGAAAAAGGCCTTTCAGAAGTCAATTCCTACGGTGAATGGATTATAGCTGGTATACCCGTTATTTTCACGGGGAATCTATAATGTAGCTTTGTTATTTTTAGTATTAAAAATTAACCACAGAGAATAGTAACCAAATCCTAACTTATGTTTATATATTAATCCTTTATTGGTTTAAATTGTGATACAAAACTCTAAAGTAGTCAAAATAAAGATATAATGTGAACGTTTTTTAAAGGCTGACATTTCTTTTGAAGATTAAGTTATAACTTCTGTTTACACAATATTTTGAACTCTTTCATGTTGGTGCTAATAAAAATAAATGGTACGATATCCCACACAGACTTTCTCCCGGTTTTATCTTAAAATATACATTTACAACAAAAAAACTCGTAAGATTTGTAAAAATAAATAATAAGTCTATACATGGTTGTAGAAACACTACACCAAAGATCATAAATGAAATAATATACACTGCTACTTACTCTATGGCATTAGAAAATATTAACATTGTTAGAGAAAATTTGAGAAAAGAGAACCAGAAAAATAAAATTCAATTTCAAAGACGCGAATTAAAAATTGTAATATATTTATTTATATTTCAAATAAAAGATTTTTATTTTTAATGATACTGTAGGGCCCCCATATCCGCGAGTAATACGTTCCTAGACCCACCGCGGTCACGTGAAACCGCGGATGATACCGAGCCATTATATAACGTGGTATCTAGGTAACATACAAAAACTACGGTAAAGTTTAATTTATAAATTATTCACACTAAGACATTACCAACGTAAAATAAAGTATATAATAATAACGTGTTTACTATTTTATTCCACATTCTTCTTGTTGCGACGATCATTGAAGATGATTATGGTGGTGATGGTGATATGATAGGACTATGCACACGATGAGGAGAGGAAGTGAGGTGATTGTGTAGGCATTAGGACTTATAAATCATTTCTTTAAAAAAAAAAAATTAGGCAGCGGTAAACCACGGGTACCGAACCAGCGGATACGGGGGCCTACTGTACTACAATTTTACAACGATAAGTTATTTCGTATCTCAAATAGTTGCGGGAAAATTATGAAAATTGGTAACTTTCCCTTGCATAAAGTAGCCTCAAAATCATTTTCGTGAAAAAATTAGAATCGCCATCTTATTTATAATAATGAACAGGGTTAAGATAGTAAATTCAATCAAAATTGCTAACAAACGTATCGGGGAAGTTTCGAGGTAATTAAGGGGAATTTTCTCCTTTGATTACCTGATATTTGTCATTTGGGTAAATTTCATCGTCGGGATACAATAGAATTTTAGGGCCAGTTTCATAGTCAAATTTAGTACGCCTTAAGTGCGGTGCTACACTAAATACAAGACGACACCTACCTAAACTCGAATGGAATGTGCCATTATAGCATAGGAAACTGGCCCATTCCATTCGGGTTTAGGTAGGTGTAGTCTTGTATTTAGTGTAGCGCCGCACTTGAGGCGTATTAAATTTGACTATAAAACTGGCCCTTAGTCATGACCAAGGGATACAATCTAAAATGAAGTTTGAGAACCACCGGTCTAAGGTGTTACTCTAGTGTTAGACTGGCCTGCTGATGACGGGGATATAAGAGTTCGAATCCCCCATCGCAAATGCGGGTAGATAGCCTACAAAAGTGCCCTTTCTCATACCTACTCCATTAAAGTAATTGATCATATACACGCATATCCTGAACAGGTGCGGTTTTAAAAAGATCAATTTGGGAGGAATGTCAAAATGAGAAACTAATTCAATTATTCCAGGATTACTAGGAGACATATTAGTACGAGTAATGAACCTAGACATTGTTCTTATTTCATGATGTGAATGCATTTAATCAAATGTAGTAAGATGTCTTAAAGAATGTTGATACCAAATGAATCAGCTACCTTGACAGTGTTGCCACTATTTTACTACCATATTCTTTGTATCTTCCAAGTTTTCCAGTATGAATTACCATTTTTCCAGGCAGCTTAGATTTAAGAAAAGAGTACTCAAATTTAATTTTCCATCAAACTGACTAGTGTCTTCTAACTTCTGTCTAAAACAGGGTGGTTTAAGTTGATAGGGATGCACATCTTTTGTCGCTTCAAAACCCTTATTTAATGTGTAGTAACTAATAAGACATGTTTGAATAAGCGTGATTAATTATTCAATTTACTTTTTCTCTATCCAAAGAACTACTTTTAAGCCTTCAGTTAAATGTCCCAAATTAATAAACATTTCAGTATCTAAATGAAATTTTGCAAAATTTATTGTGTTTTATCAGTTTTCCCGGATTCCCGGGTGTTTGACAACCCTGTATAATGGTCAGGTTAATTTAGAACGGAATCAATAGTGAGGGCGGTCCAACACTTTAGATCAGTCGGTAGAGTATCCGTCTACTGAGCCAAGGGTCTCAAATTCAATTCCTGGAAAGGCCGAAAAATTTATCATTGATAAAATGTGTGTTTCCCCTTTCAAATAAATAAATTAACGATCGAGGGCTAAATGTTTTTTTGTTGTTCTAGATTTAAGTTGGTTTTCAAGTTATGTGCTGATTCAATAAGTCGGTTCAGAAAATACACGTTAAATACCCCAAATAAATGAAAATTATAGTAAGCTAGCCTCCTAACTATCAGGATGTTATCAATAAATACTCCTGTGGTTCTAGCCTCACTGTTATTAGTATTAGGAATCCAAGAAGCATGGGTAGGTCGTTTGTAATAACTAGCTCTCTAAGAGGTACTACAAAACTCCCAACATAGCCCTTCTCTGCGGATATAATAATGGAAAACCATGATGTTGAATCAAATATGGAAAGTCATCCCCATTTTACACGACCAAAATTCATACCTCGATCTATTCATAACCGTATTATTGCGAGCTTGACGTCTTAAAATGCCTGGCCAACCGTCCTCTGTAAATTTAAGAGCAAAGGTAGGTAGGTAATATGGCAGGCCACAACTATTTAACGAAGGCGCAATTGAAATATAAATTAAGACAGTGTTAAACGTCACCACTAAACAAGCAGTTTGCATGGATGACTCTCCATTATCTGTTAACTATAGTACAGAAGTTTACTTTGGTTGCTCCTACATTTCCATACCTGGTCTTACAAGTTGTGTACAGTCTTATTTCAACACGAAAGAATCTTTTTGACATTAAGTCATATAAACGTTACTAAAACTATTTTAAAAATATTGCTTCGGTGGTCGAATGATCTTAACCATCATCCTCGCAATATTGTGCTGCCAATGAACGATATATCTTGGTTCAAATACCAGTCAAGTGTACTGATGGGTGGTTTTACATAAATGGTTCTGTATTCTAATTCCATGAAAATGCGGGTACACTTTATTTAGTTTCAACCGTTTTAATATTTAACACAAGAGCGTAATTAGTACATATGCGTATGAAACCTCCTTTACCTAACTAATCAAAATAGAAGGCTCAAACAGTAAAAAAAAAAAAATTAGTAACACAATCAGAGGGTGTCGCTTGAGTAATTGTTTCAATTGTCTGAGCACAAACACCTGAAACTCAGAGCAGGCAACTCATCTGGTCGCGGGAATGATAGTTAGATGGCCGTCTTCAAAAGGATATAAGTTCCCAAAAAGAATAAAAGATGAATAAACATAAGAGTAAACAAACAAATATCCTAAGGGTATTTTCAACTATTGATATTATTAAGGAAAACACACACAAAAAATACCTTTTTTTATATTTATTATAGAAGATATAATTAAATATATGTATATATGTATTTCAACAGAAAAAACCATATATGATGGTGTAACAAAAAAATTATTAATTATGATAGTCGTAGAGTGTGTAAATATATAATATTTATCATGTATATGAAAGATAAATATAAAGATAATACCAAAGTTAAATATAGCATTAATTTTAAAAATTTGCAAGAGAAAGTAGATAACTTTATTTATTTTAACCATCGCTTCCTACAAGGACTTGTTTGTTAAGTTACGTTAAATAGCCCCTAATAAAAACTATTTATAAATTTATATCTATCTCCACAAAACGCATATATGTAAATAAACAATTATTTGCCTCAGACAGTATTCAAAAGTGAGTCCTCAAGACTTCTATCATCAGTCATTAAAAATACTTCAGTTCATATTCCCATTTTAGAAAAAAACATCTTCAATTAAAATACGTAATATAATAAGAAGACTAGATAACGCGCAAGAGCAATTTCAAACAACAAGATAAACTTTCCCATTATTGTAAACGAAACAATAAAAATTCATTAAGGTAATATTCAATAACGAATCACAAAATTAGACCTCATTACCATGATTTCTTTCCTCTCTTTCAAGTCAAAAAGTAATATACAAAAAAATTAGAAAAATAAATGTCTTATCATAATCTTTGAATAATTTCATAATATCAACAAATTTAATTTTAGTCTATGATTCCAACGATTATTAAATTATTAAAAAAAGCCGAAAAGTTTATTTAGAAAAAGTAACATAAAAACATATTTAAGCCGAAAGTTAATTTGTTCTTACATTTTAAATATTTGTAGCCACGGCTACGTATTCCCCTATCCAGAGTCAAGTCCAAGAGTGCCGGACATGTTGCCATACCGGCATTATATATGCTTGAAAACCCAGAGAAGCATGGAAGGAGAGGATAAAGGTGTGGAAACATATTAGGATTACAAAGGAAGGATACGCGTGATAAACAAAGCTTCGATAACAAATTCCAAAGCACTGGAATGTTCTCGGATAGAGTGGAACAGGCATCTCTTCCTTATTTAAGCTCTAAGGAAAGTTTTGATATGTAGCGACCTCTAGTGGCCGCTGTTTGAAACTAGGTGGGCTCAGTCAGTCCATCATGCGGCGTGGTTATGCTCAGATGTGTTTTCATTGTCTATCTGAACTTTTGTCATGAGGCGTTGGGATGGTGAAATGGAGAAGTTGTTTATTTCGCTACGACTCGTATCTTCCTTAATTGTAGCCAAATGCTACAAATATAGCCTGAATCATTGGTAAGATGAGTTGCTAAAAAAAAATTAATACCCAAAAAGTTATATAATAATATTTTCAAATGTTACCGATGTACACTAATTAAACCAATATGTTTCTATTTTCTAAAAGTTATTTTATATTAGAATCCTACTGTAGTCCATGTATGGAGAAAGGTCATGTGGTTTCCTCAACTTGAGCGAATCGGCTATAAACCTTTCATGAGGTCCAGTGTTAATATTAACTGCCTGGTGACCGCCTTTCGTAGATTGCCCGTGAATAATTGGCATCGTAAATGTCACAATGTATGGTGGGGTTTCACGAGGATTTGGCACACAGGAAAAAGTGTACCACTATGGACTCTGTCAGGAGTGCATAATGATATGGTACACTCAGTTCAGTTTGTGCAAGGCCTGTCAGGTCGTTTTCATATTTTGTATTGTTTAAGACATAGTTTGATTTTCCAAGATTTAAGTAAATTAAACAAATTATTAAGATAAATATCAAGATTATATATGTATGAAATGGGTCGAGTCCTTAAATACAAATTTTATATTTTCGTTCGATTCTCGAATTCAAATTTCAAAACCTAAAATCTTTAAAAATAATAAAGAACAAATGGTACCAGCGACATTTCGTACTACTCAAGGTGACAACTACCTGAGAAGGGCCTACTAATTACTTTAAAATATCCGTGATGCGACAAATGGTACAACTTGATGGAAACGTGTACCAGGCTTTAGTTTTAAATTCATTTAGCCGAATTTAATATTAGTAAATTATGCTGATTATGCTATTTTTTTTAGTTATGAGAGAAGCTAGCTTTTTTTTCTTTCAGTTCCTTGTGATATCGGATGGTTGTTCTTCAAACTAACCCTAATCTAAGCTAACCTAATTAACTAAAATTAACTAATTAAAAAACTAACCCTTTTAGGTAGGGTGGTACGAAATGTCGCGAAAAATCGAGTGATACGAAATATCGCTATTTGTCGGGACACCTTTAAAAATGTATAGTTTAGTAAAAGTTAAAGTATTTAAAAAAATATCAAGCAACGCATTTTAATACCCATTCAGATTATACTCTTACATACTAATTACACACATTTGTACTGGTACGAGGAGGTTATATTTAGATAAAGTGTACCCACATTTGCGTAGAAAATAATTTTGTTTAAAACACTCCCAGTAAACCTGACCTAGATTAGAACCTTGATCTCCCCGTCACACGGTAGTATAGTCTACTCCGAGAGTAGCACATACAAAATTGAATTTAAAATAAGTTGTTTGAGGCTTGGTGTTGCTGACCAGTGATATTTGTTTGTCAGGTCAATTATGCCATAAAAAACATAACAGAACACTTCTTTTTAGAAAATTAATAAGTAGGCCTATAGGCTATTAATCCAACTTTCTTCTTTTTTGTGATTTTGTTATTCTCTCAACTATACAAGTTGCTAAAAATTATTATAGCAAATCAAAGTCTTTCATATTGTATTCAAAATTCTTTTTTAGCATGTTTACGAATCTAGACTATCATAGAATTCCACAGATAGAAGATTCAATTGTCCATCTCTTAACATATATAAATATTTTTTCCTCGCGTAGCCGTTTAGTTTATACCCGCATACTTACATTAATTACGCTAAGGTTTTAGGTATGAGAAAGGTATAGTTTAGATGACATGTACCCAAATTTGGGTTTATGAAGAATGGTAAAACAATTTAATTTGAAAAAAACCTCTATTCGAATCTTGATCTCTCCGTCACTGACAGTCCAAGATATTGCGAGATTGATGATTTTGACTGTTCAACCATTGAATGTAGGTAGCATATTTTCCATACACAAGACAAACTCCTCATATATGTTGTTCCAAGAACCTATACTAGTGATGCACATTATCGAATGAAAGCTATCGAATAATTTGATATTATTAGACTAATGACTTATTCGATAGTTTACAAATAATTCGAATGAAAAGTAATCAAATTTGTTCTCGTTGGGGTTGATCAATAGTCAACCTTTTTCTTCTTATTGTTATTATTATTATTATTATTATTATTATTATTATTATTATTATTAAAAATTATGTGTGTTGTATTTCACAGGTCCATTCCTTTTGTCAGTGAACTTAGACCACCAACGCGCCCTGTCCTCTGCCTCCTCCTTCAGCTCCCAGATATTTCTTCTTTCCTTCAAATCATTCGATATTTGAATCCTCCTTCTTCCTAATCTCCTCTTTCCTTCTATGACGTCGTCCAGAAGACAGTTCCTCCTAATAATGTGCCCGATCCAGTTTGCCTTTTTTTTTAAACCGAAGAATCACATCTAAAATGGTTCTCTTCACACCCATTCTTCTTAGCACTTCTTCATTTGTCACCCTGTCTGTCCACCTGATCTTCTCAAGTCTTCTACAGTACCACATTTCAAAGCTCTATAAATATTTCTTTTCCATCACCATGAGAATATAAATGTCTGATCCATACACCACAATGCTCCAAATGTAGTATGTGGTCAACTTTACTACTGTGAATATTTTACTTGTAATATTCAAACAAAATATTCGTTTTCTTAAGGTCTACTATTGGAAAGCACTGCCGTGCTCTTCCTTGCTGATCGATAGTCGTCCTAACGGATTCGAATGTTTTTCTTGCTATTCTCATGAAAAATAGTTGTTACTCTTAGGATTATTATTAGAAATCAGACCCAAAATGAACTTTCATCATCAAATATCCTACGTTTATTTGATGCAAAATGTAATATTTATATTTTTTTCAATTCAATGATAGTATCTCTTCAATGATTGAATTTTTTTTATATATATATATTATTATTATTATTCTATGTGGCTACTTTTAACAATAATTTTGGTACTATAATTATAATGGTTATCAACCATAGCTACACCACCGAGAACTCACGTTTGTTATAGTATGATAGTGGTTATATGAATCTGTGATATACTATCCTTACAGCAGGAAATATTACTATCATATTTTTTGTTTCATATATTTGTTTTCATTGTATATCACAAGAAAGATAAAATTAAATTAATACAATATCTTATTGCAGCCTTGTTAGAGCTAGAGATGATGACATACGTAAAGGTTGACTATCAATCAACAGCTGAGAACGAATAGATAAAGTAGAAATGTTTCCATTCAAAGTCCAAGGGATACCTAAAAAAAATATATCTAAATATGCAAAATTCAAATTAACCATTTTTATGAGTAAATAGACATCTGGTACAATAAATAAACGATCTCAAAATTCGCTACATTTAAGAATACACCAGTTATATTTGCTATATAAAAACACACATACACAAGAGATACATAGCAATGAAAAAACAAGAAAAATTTTAATACAAAATATTAAAACTATGAAAAATTAACATAGAAAAATTTAAAACTTTGAGAATTGATGAAAGCCGAGCCAACACAGCCCCTATTCTAGAAAAACCGCTTGCCACCCGCCAATGAAGAGTTCAATAACGTCGTCAATAACTTAACCTTGTATGACATTCTTGGCATATAAGTGTGATTTAATAAAGATCGTTGGTTAGGTTTAAAATTAATATAAACTAGAAAAAATTAACAATGTATAAAATTCGAACTATCCAAATATTTCATTTAAAAATCCGAAATTAAATGTTATTTTTGGCATTGATTCAAATAGGAATTTCATGGAGAATCATGGTGGTTTGTAATTAATCAATGTCGAACTAGCCAGATCCTACTGTAGTTAATTTCATTCGAATGCAAAATGCTCTTGATGACTAGTGAATGAGAACTAACGAATGATTATTCGATAATTTAGAAATGATAGTTTTCATTATTAGATAGTGCTTATCACTCATCTAAATATACATATTCACAACAATATCCACGTGCTTCAACGCGTTAAACCCGTATTGCGCAAGGTCACTGTTGACGAGGAGGTTTAACTCCTGACTGAGTGTAATGTATGCTAGTTTCTTAAATATGCACTCATTTTCACTAAAGTTTTACCTCGAAACTTTTTTTTTTCAGATGAATTTTATCCCAACAATTCTTCGCATTCTTACAAATTATATTAAGCCGTTAAATGTACTAATTAAATACTTTCAACTTCCTTTATTATAGTTCTGAGCAAAAGGCACAAAACTTATAAAAAGTCATCAATGATAGATACATAAACATACAATAACATAATAGTTGCAGATGAATTCAATAAATATAAAGAGACTAATATCTAGATTAGTTAACGGATACAATACAGTTAAGTAAAATTACAAAACTTAATAAACATAGAAAATACTAAAAAGAAAATCCATAGTTAAACAATGATAAAGTACTTTAAAATAATATAACGTCAAACAAAATAAAAACCTCTTAGTGGTTTGGGAGTTTCTTAAATACTATTTTGACATTAAAGTTTACTGTTGCAGAAGTTTCATAATTTGATGACACTGGTGTTTTTTATTGTCAGTGTGAATTACTATATTTTTTTATCATCACGTCTTACTACCCGTTCAGGATATTCGTATATATGATAATTACTCGTATGTGGTAAAGATGAGGAAGAAATAATTTTATAGAGGTAATCTACACGAATCTGCTTGGATGGAGAGTGGGGAACCATTTAGGAAAAATAACTTATCAATAAACCAGACAAGAATTCGAACCTCGATCTTCCCCCATCTTCAGACGGTCATTCTAACATGAGCGTTAGTCCTTGGACAATTCGGCTACTGAAGCAGGTTTGATTGCATCCAGACCGGAGGGACATTTTTAAGGACCTTAACAAGATAGTTTTAAACAGAAGGGATTATGTTATTTCGGTGGTGGGCGGGTAGTAGACATGGAATACCAGAAAAAGTAAATTAGTAATAACTAAAAGTAAAGAAAATTAAGTTTTCGAATAAGTATAATTCTATAGGGCTTAAACTTGGAGTCACAGTTAAGGATTTTCCGGACCGCGGAAGAATATCGAGTTTTTAAAACGGACCTCCATCAACAATAATTGGAGACACCTAGTCCAAAGACTAACCCTGGATGGCCTCTTGGTATAGTGATTAGGATTCCTGCCTACTAATCTAGAGGTCCCGGATTTGACTCCCAGTGGTACTATATGTATTTTTTCCCAAAGGGGAATTGTTCAAATGGTTGCCGTGGTCTAGATAATTAGGCTTAGTTAGGTCTAAGACTTCCAATAAAACCACATTATCATCATCATCATATCATCAGAGCGAAGTAACCTCACCTACGTCGTGCCTCAACTTCAGAAAATATCCGCCACTTCCAGGAGACGACCAGGAATGTCTGGCGACAAACCCTGTTCACATAAGATAAAATATAAAAAGGCCTAACTCTCGTGGTAAACTGTATTGCCAATGATGGAGCTATTAAGGTTCAAATACTGGTGTGCTGCAATGGTTTTTTCTCAAACTATATCTCCACTCTCTCTTTACGCAAATGAGAGTGTATTTCCTCTAATTATACCGTCCTCATCCCTTACCCCATTAATGTAAACAGGTAGATATCTCGAATGGGTAGTAAAGTACGTTTTTTTTAAAACTTTATAACCAGGGCAAACCTCATTTGCAAGATAAAGTTTTGTTATCCTGCCAAGGCAGAATCAGCTGGATGAAAACTTCTGGCGAGATAAATAACACCGTTACAGCACCTCATCAGAAAATGCAAAACAAGAAAAAAGAAAACTTATTTCCCAGGTTTTATAAACAAAATTTTACCTCACAATAATATGAATACGAACGGCGTTGTGCACCGGATAGTGAAAATGAGATTGTATCTAAATAAATTTAAAAGTCAATAACGTTTGGATATAAAAGTGTTGTGGGGGTTCGGGGGTAAATAAACCCCCAAGGTGAGTTGGGTGCAGGGGGGTAAACATAATATTTTATTGGTTCACATACGTCAATAAAATTATGTTCCTATGAAGAAAAAGACCAAAATATAATCATCCATAGAAGGAAGGCAATACAGGATTAGGTGGATTTCGATTTTTCTCAGAAAATTAATGTAGATGTAGCCATGTTTTCATCAAGAACCTACTGATTCCAGGGAGGATTAAAACTAATAAATATAATAACGTAGTAGTTCAGTCGATACAGAGGATATACATTAAAGCATTTAGCCTAAAGTTTCAAACACAAAAATGTTATTTTTACAAACAATGTTCTTTACTGAGTTAGTTAAAGTTTTAAAAAATATAGAGCTTAAGGCGGAATGGACGTGAACGCGAGTTAAGGTAGGTATTTTTTTTAAATAATTTTCATAACATAAAAAAACTTTTTTGCCAACTAAAATAAAAATGTTGATTGAATAGATGTGCAATGCACATAAAAATTATAAAATAAATGTGGATATTACTTGGTGTGATCCAAGACCTTAGCGGTCCAAGTTTCGATTACCGGTATAACAGAAAAAATTATCATAGATGAAAATATGGTTTTACCCTTTCACAGTGAAGAATTAACGGCCGGGGACTGGATGTTGTGTTTGTTATAGTCTTAAGATAGATTATAAGACATGTGGAGCTACGGCAGGCCTAGCAAGCCAGTAGTGGATGTAAAAAATTACTATATGCAGAAAATTAAGCTAAACGTGGCTACTGAAATAATATTTTATTTATTTTGTCCCCCAAAAATTAACGTTTGGCCATAAAAACTTAAAAAATATTTATCCTACTTTAACGTACAAAGCATTTAGGCATAAGACAATTTCCCCAAACACAAATGTTTGGCAGAAATTTATATATTTCTATTGTATATGTACTAATATGAGTAAAAACACATCTTGCTGATTAGCACTATTTCCCTGGAAATACACACTGCTCCATTGGTTTGACCAGTACTTCTGATACAATTACTATTTGAAAGTTAAACTTCTATATTATATGCATTTCCAATAATAATATTAAGCTATGTGCATATCATGTAAGCGTACGTGACCTAAGGTAACAAATATCCCCATCGGTGGACACAGGGACAAATATAGCAGTTTCGTCTAGTCTGGTTTGGTTTGCAGGTGAAGGGAAGGTCAGAGTTCAAACCCCAGCCGGGGTTATTGAGATTTTTTATTATAAATGAGTTCTCACTCAACCCCACGCAGATTCGGGTGCATTTATTTTTAATTTGATATTCCTTATCCTTTACCCCATCATTGTAAATATGCTGTTAGCCCACGCGGGTGGGTAGTATGTTAAAACGCTGAGTCTTACACCAGTAGGTTAACACCCTAAGAGAGCAAAGAATGTCCTTGGAAACAAATAGGACCCGGGTAGTTTATTGATAAGAGAGATTTGGTGCTTGGATTCACATGACCAAACTAGTGTTTATGTAAAATTCTGAGTTAATTTTAATCTAAAAATTATACAAATAACTATTTCACTTTCAAAGTGTTTGTAGGCAAAAGGTTAGCTCCCTATCTTCCAGCTATAAAATATACACTCATTAATAATTATATTGTACTATAAGACAACAAGGTCACCTGGCGGTCTAGGGATAAGGTGTCAGACTTCTATGCTGGCGGCCGGGGTTCGATCCTCGGTCCCGGCAAAGATTTATGTGATTACCAAACCCTTCCTTCACCTCTGACAATACATCTTGTGAATGTGAGGAACGCCAGGCCTCCACCGTGGTTCGGATTCCACGTTAAACTGTAGGTCCTCCATTTCATCTCACAATCACCCTACCATTACACATTAGTGTAAGTGCGTATAACCCGAACGGGTAGTAAGACACGGTGCTAATAATAATAATAATAATATAAGACAACAAGAAGATAGAACTGAAAGCTGCATGGCATATTCCTGGTCAACAATACCTTGTAAAGAGGGTATAGCAGTTTTGGTGCAAAACGGAGCAGGATACAACAATGTGTCGTTTGAATGTTTCGGCGCGGTGCGGTTTGAGTTGAAAATGTAGAGGAAAATTTACAAACCATTGAACCTCAGGGGAAGAGGGTGTATTGGTAAGGGCTTTGATTACTGACCGAGTGTAACAAGGTGTTTTAGCACCTACAATACACTAGATCATGGGGGGGCAAACATTTCTCCCAAGGGCCACATGGACATCTGTAAGGTCTTTAACGGGCCACATGTGACAAAAATCAAAATTTACTAAATAATGAAATTTATTTTCAAACAAAAATAAAATTATTAATCAGATAACTATATAACTTTGGTGCATAAAGATATAACATATAAAATCTAATACGTCATAGCAAGTATATTTAAATATTTATTGACTCATGTTGTTTACTAGCTTACCTAAATCTTGGTTGGTAATTTCTGTCTATTCCATTAGGCCTACTATTGAAATTTTTTCCGAGAAACAAAAAGGGGGGAAATTCTCCATCTCGTATCTGTAGGTAGGATACGCTGGATAACGTCAATAGCTCACTGGAGCGTCGACTGTGAAAGCCACGAGTTGCTGTTGAGGAACGTTAAGTGACGCGCTAGGCATGAAAGCCACACACAGGGTTGATGGGCTGCAAGAACTGATGGAAGCTTTTCCAGCATCCCTCAGAGAACACCAAAACAGGTGGGATGATAAAACAAAATAATGTTTTTTTTCGGACGTGTGTGAAGACATTCATGAAGCTATCGAACAGTAACCAGAGTGAACACGTGTCTGTTGACCGCATCCACTAGTAACCAGAATGAGTAACCAGTGTGGACCTTACTGACCAGTAGTTAAATATTCGAAGGGTTTATTTCCATCGACCAAACATTAAACAATATTCATAATGACGCGAGTCTATAAATGCCTAGTTTCTGAGGTAATATAAATTGTATTGTTCAATTAATTAAATTTAAATTTATTTATTTGAGGTACTTAACATGCTTTTATTAACCTAAAGAAAAATGCGCCATCCCTGGCTGGGTTTGAACCCACTCTATTTAGTCCTGAAGAAAGCAATTCGCCCCGAGATCACCGAGGTTGATTTTAAATTAATATTCAAGCCAACAGAAAATGTAATGCAACTAAACAAGACACATTTCTATTAGAAACAAACAAAGACATAGGTCAGAACACGTTAACTACAAACATTGTTCAAAACGGTGTCTTGTTTGGATGCGTTCTTTGAGCCTGCTTTTTATGCTTTGTCATACTCTCTGTTTAGTACACATGGGGTGTTACGTACTTGCTCATATCCATTTACTATACGTTCTCCTAAAACCTAAACATCAAACACAGGAGTTGAGTAAACAACGAACTTTAAATGTCCCTAGAGATAAAAATCCATTGGGCTCAAATCAGGTGATCGAGCAGCCCATTCAATGGGTCCCTCGCGACCAATCCATCTTTGATGAAAACCTTTGTTAACCCTACAACTAACGATTTACAGACCCATGTTTTATGAGCTTTTTTTGATGTTAGGTCGATGGGATTAAGCCTCTAGAATATTTGACACCAATTAACTAACATAATGTATAATTTATTAAAAAATATTGTCATATGATTCAATGATGTGAAACAAATAATATGTGGTGATGTACAAAATATTTAAAACATGAATTAATATAAATATTATATTACTCTGTGTGAATTATGATCCTCTGTTTACATTAATTATAGTGTTCATACAATGTTCAATAATCGATAGAGCCACAATTGAAAAATTTGCATTTAAAAAAAACACTACTCCATAAGTAAACTACCCTTAATTTAAGGGTTATGGTCAAAATAAAACATGTATCGCGTATGGACGTATGTTAATTAAACAAAAAGTTCAAACAAAATCCACCAAACCGTTTCAAATATGTGGCCAGGGACAAGTAGACAAAGAGGCATATGGGGACAGAGAGAATTGTGAATTCAACTTTTTGGGGGTTTTGGGGAACATAAAACGTAAGGATTCATCATAATTTCGAGAATGAAGTTTTTCGAGATTGTAATTATCTCTCTTTATATGAGAAAGTACAAATTAATTTAATGTCATTAGTGAAGGATTTTTATATTATGGTTTAGTAATTTATTAGGTGAGATTCTTTTGAAAATAATTTGAATATGTAGGTATAAATATACATAAATAGTCAATAAACGAAGATAGAAAGGTGAAATATATATGATTTATTCTTTAATATCCAAGATGTGTTCCCTTTCCCTTTGTTTATTGAGTTGGCAGCTACGCTACCATTAATGAACGATGAAGAATATTTGGTCAAATGAGTCGAGAGGAAAATAACTAAAATGCATTAAATTAGACTGGTAAGAGTCGATATAAACGTATCTTTTATGGAACCGCGTCTTACTGTACATTCGAGCTATATGCGTATGTACTAATTAGTAATGAGGAAGAATGAATTTAGAGGGAGTGAAGACTTCCTATATTCAACTGGAAGGAGAGTGGAAAAACCACTCAGGGAAAAACACATTAAGTACTCCTAACCATAATCGGCAGTCTAAGACTATTGCGAGAGTGACTACCTAGACCAGCGGTTCCCAAACGTTCTCGACTCGAGAACCCCTTTAACAAACATCCGAGTTGCACAAACCCTCTGATAAATATCAATCGCCAAAGACTTAATTTTAAACAATTTTTTTAAAAATGAAATTTATTTATTAATTGTAATAAAATTGTTTAATATCTTAAAATTAACCTACTATAGTTCCGGTAGGTACTTTAGAATACCCCACCAAATATAATGGAACCAGTAAACCCTTGCGAAACGATCGCACATTCAACCTACCTCCCCCCTCCCTTCCCCAAAAAAAGATTTAGTTTATTGTTGGGTTAAGAATAAAATAGCCGAAGCTATTATTGTGCTTTTGGAGAGGAATTCTCCATCTAGATATCATATTCTGAAAATTGAAAAAATGTCAGTGTCATTTTTAAATTTTCAGAATATTCTTGGGTTGTTGAAATTAAATGCTCCAACGAAGTGTATAGGCTACACAAAATAGCAAAGAGAGTTTATTTTCGGTAAATGATACAAAAATATTGGTAGATATTTTTTAACTTAGATTTTAAACAAACAATGTGTTTTAACCTAAACTGAGAATGCTATGTCAGAAGTCGGTAGAAAATCTTATTCACTGATACACTATTCATCTCTGTAAGCTTTGTATTAGTTGAGAGAAAGGGATGTTGACAACAGAAATATTATATAGGATAATATTGAAACATATTTAGTAAAAGTTCAAATAAATATAAATTTACTAAAAAAAATTAAAGCTGAAATTAAATAAGCAAGGTACTGTGGTAACATTTTCTTATCTTTACTGTCACAAGACTATCACATTTAACATGTTTATTAAAGTGGTAATGGAAATTGCTGCTTCTACATAAATGAAATAGCCTCCTTTAATCACAAAATGTCATGCCAATCTAAGTTTCAAAATGGTTTACGAGTGTTAATAGCTACTCACCTCTTCACGTGACTTTGTGAGAAGGATGCGTTTGCTTTGGATGACACAGAGCTTTGTCAGGAACCATTGACGATAAATAAAGTATTAAATTATTTCCCGTACTGAAGCTGTTTCTTTATTTTTTTTAAATAGGCATATAAAGAAATAGATTTATCGCTGAAATGTATAAAATAAAATGGTACCAACTGGTAAGAGCTGTATTCGCTAACACTGGGAACTCCTGTAAAATTAACCAGAAACCAAATAATGACCAAGATTTATAGCTTTTCTTTAATTTAAAATCAGGGGAAATTTCAAGGAGCTGCTCTTAATCACTCACACTTAATGTGGAGGATTCCAAAACTGCTGTCTCTTACAGGGAATTGTGAATCCAAGTGTTATTATTGGACATTGCTGGGAAATATTCTCTTAGAGTTTTTCCAAGTACCTTTGAGTGTTCCATAATCATGTTCTTAACATTTTCTACCATAAAGTCGTGAAGGGTATCAAAGAACGCCATTTGATTGCTAATTAAACACGTTTCCCAATTATTATTTTTATGAACCATTCACTACGGTCTTGCACAGTAAAAACGTTAATATTATACCCCTGAAGAGATAGGTTTGAGATGTTCATTTTGGAGAAAATGTCAGCCAGATAGACCAAAGCCTAGAGCCACATTATACCTTGCATGCACTTTGCTTTGTGAAATGGATGGTTGGTAAGAAAAACGAAAACTTCGTGTTTAAGTTCAAAAAATCTTGTAAGAGACCTTGAGATAACCATCTGACTTCAGTGTGAGACATCAAACAATTGTAAATACTCCCCATTCCCTCACAAAGTGCTGAAAAAATCCGCCATGACAGAAATATGTTGGCGAACGCCTTGGAAGATTTTGCGAACCACCGAAGTGGGATTTGAACTGTTAAGTTAACTAATATAATTACATATTTTTCGTGTATTTTCAAATCGACCGTTACAATCTCCCTACCGAAGTTCTTAGACGAATTGTAGACGTTCAGAAACCCCGCCTTAATTTAATAAATGTTTTGTTATTTCAAACTATGGTTCACAAGAGAAATAAAGTTGAAAGTTACGGTTTAATTTTCAAAGAAATACACTTTTATAAAATACAAACATATCTTTACGGCCAACAATGATCACACTTTACTTTATTATAAGTATTGCTAATATGTATCCAAAGGTACAGCTGCAGATCACACATTACGTATGAATACATGAGAATAGAGGTAGTAACTTTTCTAGCTCTCATATAAGGTCCTTTGACAGTATCAAAATGTTCCTCAAAGATTAAAAACTTTTGATCTTAAGTTTTATGATTAAAATAAAAGCAAAAATCGTTGAAATTAGTTCATATTCAACCAAGTTTCACGCAAAACGCTACAGGATTATGATAAAGGCAAGTAGTTGGAAAAATAAATCTAGACTTTCCTAAACTTATAAAGTAAGTTTGTAACACGGTCAGAACAGAATAGTCTATAATAATAACATTTAGTTTTTTTTTTTCAGTTTTGAAGCTAAAGGACAAACATTATCTTAAGAAACACTAAAGTTTGAGGATATTTCCCTAGAATAGTGTGGCTCTATCAACTTTATTTACCTAAACCATTGTGTAAACGTCACCGCAAAGTAAATGAATGGCGGGTGGTCGGCTTTAAAACAACACGTTAGCCTATTATATATGCAAGTTGCTATATTTATAATTGTATCTATATATGTATATATGTATGTATAAAGAGAGGGAGTCAAGAATGCATAATTTTATACACACACACACACATATATATATATTTCCCTCCCCCTCTGGTCTAACTACATGCATCTTCACGTCGGATGCTGAATGGCAGGCAACGGGAGCTTTAAGTGAGCTAATTACGTAAATAAATTAGTGATTAACTCTTTATACGTCTTGTTTTATTCATATTACGGCACGGAAGAAGTTGGGTTCGTATCCGGCAGAGCTTTCCCACTCCATCCAAAATTAACCACTACCCATTACCCTTAACGTATTTTTTTTAAAGAAGGGGAGAGGTCAAGGGGTTCACGTAACCACCAAGAGAGAGCTACTACATCCGCAACGAATCAAGGTCAGCGATTATTCTCTTAGTGGCCAAATATTTATGTTTAAACAAAAATACATTGAAATAATAAAAAAAAAATGAACATTTCTTTTGTTGCATTTTTTTTCTTTAACTATATTTTTGAAGAAAAAACATACTTTAGGGGTATCTGATTAGGACAACTTTCAATAGGGTTCTATTTTGATAATAGACGAAGGTTAGGCCCGATTGATTGCAATTTGCGGAATGTAGAGTTTTTACATATATCGATATTTTAGGCACTTCCTGGAATGTAATTAAGGATTCGAAGACTTAAAGAAGAACTTGAAAACCATTCGTTCCCAAGAAAGAGGTTTGTGTGGAACACGACATCCTCAAGTATATCAGCACACTGCGATACATATCTGGTCGCGTCACGGCTCCTACGTCCACCGGCCTGACCGCAATGCGCCTGCTTTAAAACGAAATTCACCGATGGGAATCAACAAAGGCTTTATCCGTTCCCGATATAATTACCTTCCTTTAAATTTGCAAACAATACGAGCCGATCTAGAACATGACGTTCAGTTTTACCATTAATTTCCAGCACCCTGGTGGTTAAAACGAGAACTATTCTTGTGAAGAGAGACTGTAGATCATTGTTAGCATCACTTTCAGCGTAGATATACCCCAATTTTCATATCAATTGAGAAAACTAAGAGCTAGAAGAGCAGGTATAAGATAATATGTCTGTAGGTTATTAAGTTGTGTACTATTATTGGGAACTATATATGTGTTCAAAACACATTGATGAGTAGGCATACACTAATCTTTTTGAAGGTTTAAGTAATGTTCCATCAGTCACTTTTGACAGATATTATCAATACATCTTATAAAACAACATTAAAAGGGCTCGCTTCGGTGGCCACATGGTCTGACGCGTTACTCTCGCAGTAGACCAGACTGTCGATGATGATGAGATCTAGGTTCAATTCTCGGTTGGGTGTACCAAGAGTAGTTTTTCTAAAATGGTTTTCTACTCTTTCTCCACGCAAATGCGAGTACACTTCCTTTATACATAACCTTCCTCATCACTAAAACAATCCGCAAAATTATTACATAAGTGTATATAGCCTGAACGGGTAGTAAGACGCGGTGCTAATAATAATAAAATATTAATAATAGCACCGCGTCTTGCTACCCGTTCGGGTTATACGCTTTTAAAGTACTAATTACGCTAATGGATTAATTGAGAAGGTTGGATTAGAGGAAGTGAACCCGCATTTGCGTGGAGGGAGAGTGGAAAACCATTTAGGAAAAAAAACCTCAGTTCACCCGACCAAGATTCGAACCTCGATCTCTAATATAAAAAGTAATCGTTTTATCAATGTCCCTACTCAGCAGTCCGTGCCTTGACCTATTTTCGGTGTTATAACTATAGCTGGTGTCGAACACCCGACCACCCGACGCTGCTCTGTTGTTATCTAACTCTGACATCTAATATGGATTGGGGCGTCCTCTTCACAGAACAGGGACTCACGCCATAGGGTATTCTCGCCACAAGTTGGTTAAACTCGGTAGCCGAGTATTGAGTACTTCGGACTAGTCCCCCAACAACTGGAATTCTCGTACAGTCCCCCTCTCCTCAAAAGGTACAAGTATAAAGGGTTATAAAACGCAGTGACAAAAAAAAAGCAAACATTTTAAGAATGGGTTTAAATGGAGAAAGTCCCTTACAGCACCAAGCTTGTCTCGCTACATTAACTTTTTATTTTCTACGCTGTCACAGTATTAGCACTTGATGGCGAACTTTTACCATCAACTCCCTGAATTAATGGCAAGTCAATATTAAAAAAAAAAAACTTCGTGCGCACAAAACGTCCCACATTAATCATAGACGAACTTTTATATTGATTATCAATTTCTCGAAAAGTAAAGTTACTTTTTCTTCATTCTTGATTATAAATAGATGTGCAAGTGTAGTACCCAGGGTGCGAATAAAATAAAGGGTGGGGTGAGGGTGGAGAGTTCCTCATCTAGCAGAAAAATTTCCCTGGCCTGGGAACTAATAAGGTCACCCTTATTAGATATTTTTTTACCTTTCTTACCTCATAATTTGTGTATAACAAATAATTTTAATTAATAAATTGTTAAAATTTAAAAAAGTGTATGATTGTAACATATAAAGGGTTAAACACATTTTCCGGGACAATAAATTTTATATATCTAGTAAAATCGCAATTATCTGAGGCTCCGTGTTAACCGAGGCACTTATTATGTTAAAGTGTCCAATTCTAACACAATATTTATAAAATAGTTAGGTATGGCATACAATAGTATTTTACTTCAACTTATATATAATTATACTGTATCACTATAACTAGTATAAAGTATTGTTTACAATACTATAATGTAC
This sequence comes from Timema californicum, assembly GCA_902141385.1. NCBI lineage: Eukaryota > Metazoa > Arthropoda > Insecta > Phasmatodea > Timematidae > Timema > Timema californicum. Next base: position 53,694 of record CABFOW010002653.1, on the reverse strand, counting down.
ACAAATGCTGTATGTTCTGGTGGTTCATAGCCTATAAATCCTACACGTTCCGTATTATCCGAGTTGTTTGGTATCCGAGGTAGGCTCGGTCTCAATTACCTCGGTTAATTGCGAGTCTGCTGTGTTTGTAATTAATTTAAATGTGACAGAAACCTCTTTTAACCATAATATAAATTGCATTAGAAAGGTATCATGATTGTCTAACACAGTGGTTGTCAAACTGGGTTCCGCGAGACGATTATGCGTAATGGCGGTAAATACACTATTAATGCTTCTAGATTGTTATGCTAAAAATGCATAAACACCCTTCTCATCTAGTAAAATATCCAGTTTAATAATAGAAAAAACTACTTTTTAATGTATATATAACTGCATTTATATAACTACGTGTACAAGATTTAACTGTAGGCCTTCATGTTATGCGTTGAGCACGATAGCATATTTGAATGAATATTAAGTGAACGGCCATAATTTGAACTAAATGTTATCAATGTTTCAAGTATACACTATTAGTAACTATATTGTATGATAAAATTATAAAAGTGTAATTGAATTTATAGATCCCCCCCATCACTTCACCCTTCTTGAAGTTTAATTCAAATTCTTGTAGTATAAACAAAAATTCACACATAACAATTAGGTATTTTTCAGTGAACTATCAAGTATTATTATTATTATTATTATTATTATTATTATTAGCTGTTCTATCTTATGACAGTGAACTTAGACTGACAATGCACCCTGTCCTCAGCCTACTCCTTCAGCTTTCAGAATTTTCTTCTTTCCTTTAAGTCAACTAATATTTGAATCCTCCTTCTACCTAAGCTCTTATTTCCTTCAACATTTCCTTCTATGACGTCGTGTAGAAGACAGTTCCTCCGAAGGATGTGTCCGATCTAGTTTGCTTTGAGCCAAAGAATACCATTCAAAATAGTTCTCTTCTCACCCACTCTTCTTAGGACTTCTTCATTTGTCACCCTGTCTGTCCACCTGATCTTCTCAAGTCTTCTCCAGAACCACATTTTAAAACTCTCCGAGTATTTCTTTTCCGTCTTCCTAAGAGTTCAAGTTCTGCTCGATACAGCGCAATGCTCCAAATGAAGCACTTCATCAGTTCCTTCCTCATTTCCAAACTCAACTTGCTGATCAGCAGTAACTTCTTTTTGAAAGCTTCCTTGGTCATGGCGATCCTCAACCTGATTTCCTTGCTGTAACCATCCTTTGTCGGCAGACTTCCCAGATACTTGAACTGCTCCAAGTCTAAGGAAACATAGTTATAGGTTTTAATGAAATGTACTAATAATAATAATGAATAAATGAGAGAGAATATTGAAGTAGAAACACATACAAGCGCAGTCGATCGATATCGAATCCGGACTATTTTGTCAGCTCGAAGAAATTAACCAAAGTGCGTTATCCCCATTATATTCTGTAGGCGACGAGAGACAAAATATCTAGCAGAAGCCGGCCCTCGAACCAGATGACGTTTATATGGAAGACAAGTGGTTGAGCGACCTCTTCTGGTAGTCCCGCGACACAAGGGGATAAAAATAATACATTTGAATTATATCTTTTGGGTGAGTATTTTTCATTTAAATTAGTAGATAAAAATAAACCAGACGAAGAATCACCTGATTTTAATCAACCGAGTTCAAGTCGAAACAGGAATTAAATAAATTAACAGAATACGTGCATTACTACTATGTAACATACTATCCATAAATAAGTGAAATATAACCACAATTGTCAAAGGGTTGCTTAAAAAAGTACCTTATGTGGGTGTTGCGCTAGGGAAAGTACCCCCAATTTTGAAAGTTTATTTATTCATATTAAAAATACACTGAGATGCGAGAACAATATTTGAAAATACCAACTTTGAAGAAAATCAGCGAAAAAAGTGCACGTTTCAGGATTTTTTTATATATATGTGAGAACGCCATTTTGTTAGTTAGGGGGTCTTGAAAGCTAAAGATCTTATTTTTGGTGCCTTACCCTCTATATATTTATAAGATATCATCTAAATCGTTATAAGAATGTTTTTATTATTTTTTAGCTTCGTGTAAAATATCTTTAAATTCATGTTCCTTCGATATTATTCCTCATGCACCGAGAATTAATATAAATATTATTAAATACAAATTTGAACAAAATCTGTCAAAACCATTTGTAAACAGGCAAATAATTTTTTTTTAAGAATCACGGGCATTTACAAAGGTATACATCTAAAAATAACTTTTTTTACTCTACCTTGAAATATTGTACCTACACTTCGTAAATAAGAATGTCAACATCAAAATGAAAATTGTAAGGCATAACCAATTCTATGTATACAGAACCAGTGGGTGGGGAGAGGAAGCTTCTCTAATTGGAGTACCACGTACATCGGCCATCTCTTGTTGAGTGTGTAACATATACTCCATTCACGGTAGTGAATTACTCTCTGAAAGGTATTTTTTCCTACCAATATCCTACTATATAATAGATTTATGGTAGGGAAAAAGGCCTTTCAGAAGTCAATTCCTACCGTGAACATACTTTATGTATATGATCTTCAGTCTATAACATTCGGGCTGGCATCAAAAGTTGTACTTAATGAACTCATCCGTGCCTTCATATCAAGGTTTGTCCTCTCATCTTCCTCGGAGTATTTCGAAATGAAGGTATTCAAATGCAAATTTCTAAATGCTGAGTTGAATTACCGGTACTGTTCAAATTCCCCACCGTCGAATTTATTAGGCAGACAAGTTTACATAAATTGGATACACCAAGTAGAAAGTTTATGTGACTGTAAAGGAATTATACCCCATCTACGGTAAGAGTGTAGGTAAGTGACAGCTAGCAAAGGATAACAGAGCTAATATCTTGTATTCATTCGCCAAATCATATGATATGCAAAACCATTCTATGTTTATTTGTCACTTTGCCAGTCAAAACTTTCACACATAATTTATTTTTAGCTGTGTTTTTCTTTCAACCGTTTTTACACCTTATTCTAGCTGTCAGCTACCACCACTCCTATGGTGGATGGACTATAGAAGTAACTTACACATTAATGTTTGCTTCTCAAAATAAAACACTGCACGAAAATGTATATTTGACATTATTGTCGCTTTTAGAGTGATATTTTATTATTATTTTGTGTGTTTCTTGATAAAGAAGAAATAAAAATAAAGAATTGTATCCATGAAATACTTGAAAATATATAATAAAGTACAGGAATTCTCCGCTATTATATGTTGGGTTCCATACTATTGTTTTTTGCTTTTTTTCATTTCTTGATTCATGTAGTGTACTGCAATAGTCACATATGTGCATAATTGACCTAAATAAAGTGTTTATAATTAAAAACAAATTGTTACAAACCGTTCATAATCCAATAAATCACAAATGTGAAGTGTATTTGTGAACAAAGTGAATACTGCAAGAAGCCGGCGGGCAGCAAGCATCATGTCGCTAAGCCATTGTATCAGTGAGGCAATGTTGAACACTCGGGTTATAGTAACAATTTAAAACCATCGTATGAACGAAGCGTCTGAAAACAGTGGTATGTCCATGCAAACAAATTTCATTTCATACCGTAGCGGAAACGTGAGTAGTGAAGGAACAGGATAAAATTACAATTCAAACCTGTGAATTAAAATCTGAGAAGTACTATAGGAGGGACGAGAATGGATAGGATAATACATTAAAGGGCGAGAGGAATAGATAAGGAAGAGACAGGAGAGGATAGAGAAGTCACGACTAAAATGGGCACGGTCATGTGACGAGAAGATACCAAAGAATATGCTGGATATTGAAGTGGAAGGCAGAAGGCAAAGAGGAAGACTTTGGTATCGTGTCTTGTAAAGATATACTGACACTGGATTAAGGCTGTGCTGATGTTATGAATTTCAATCCTGACCTAGGACACGAAGGTGGAGAATCGACTTGGTTCGAATCACGGCGGAGTACACTGTTAGTGGCTTAACATATCATTACTCTTACTATTTTATCCTCTTTATCGTAAATTTAATCATAACTAACATCTCAGCTCATTTTATTAACGCTAAATTAACCATTTCCAGTTATAATTATATACAAGTACCATTTTGGGCGTACGCGAAATCAGTTAAACACTACGCCAACCATTTCACTGTTAAATGTTATTTAAACTTTATCAAGAAATAGTAAAACATGTTCTATGTGCTATGTGCGCTAGAGCATTAGATTTACCATGATCAAATACTCGAAAATCCTAAAACATAAATCTTTGTTTCTCGTAAACTACTTGGACCATTACAATAGTTTTTTTCAGAATTTGTTATAAAAACCTTAAAAGACGTTAGGATGTTATTAAAATTCCCATATTCAAATTGGTTTGCTTTGAAAAAAAAGTTTTCTAATGAAAGAACTATAGTGAGGTTTTTAGTTCAGACATATTTTCACTTTGTATAAAAGTTTTTTCCTAAGTGAGATAAATGGGTAGAATGAGTGTACGAAATGACCATCATGAACGAACTTTTATTTTGATGTAAGACTCATTCTTCTAACACCAATACTTTTCACACTTTGATGTGTTTAGTTATGAGCTCTTCACGCGCGCCAGGTTTTCGAGTTATATGATCGCGGTAAAATGGCGCCTCTCGGATTTGCCCTGCAAGAACTTAAAAACATGGTCGTCTTGCACGCTCGTGTCGTGAATTCAAATATCGTCTGTACTTTGCGCGGTGCCTATATGATCGGTAGCTCTTTTATTGTGTGTATAAAATAAATACAAACACGAAACTTAATTTAAATTTTATAGTAACCTTATAGTAATGTTTTTAAATAAAAAACACTTATTTTAAACTCTTGTTATATATATATATATATATATATATAATATTAATTTTACTTCATATATATATATAGTATGTACTATGTACGTATATATAGTAATTCCACACTATCACCCACTTCAGTAACTACATGGTCTAAGGCGTCACTCTCGCAATAGCCTAGACTTCCAAAGACGGGAAGATCGTGGTTCGATCTCTGAAGGGTGTACTGAAGGTGGTTTCATAAATTGTTTTCCATTCTATCTCCAGGCGAATTCGAGTACATTTCTTTTAAATTCAACCTTCACCATTAGCGTAATTAGTACATAAGTGAATAACCCAAAGAGATAGTAAGTAAGACGTGGTGCTAAAAAAAATGCACACTATTATTTAAATACTTATGATTGTTATTTTAATATAAATTACACCACACATCATATTTTCGAGTGAATGAATTATTTAACTTTAATACCAATTATAATTAACAATCTTAGTTTCTTGTATTTTTTCCCAAACGCCATTTCGATGTTTTCCTTGATTTGAGTCCACACAAGGAAACGTTCGGGCAAACAAAGACGTTGTTCAACGCCCGCGCCAGGTTGGGGCAAAAAGAAAGGTTGGATTAAGAATAAGCCCAATATTACAATTTTTAGTCAAACTCCTCGTAACTTTTGATCGTAAAGTCTAAACGTTGGTTAAACTTGGCGTTAAGGTTTACAATACTATTTTTATGTGCTTATCCAATTACGAAAGATCCTTACGTTAGTTCATATCGTTAACCTTCTTAGAGCGTTAGATTTGTTTCAAGACTTTTGATTGGCTTAATTTGACCATAGAGAATATAAGCAGGTTATTACAACTTTTATGAAGCTGTTTTGAAAACCAATCAATGCGAACCTTAGGCTAGTTGATCCAATTTATCAAGTCTTTGTAACCCACTTCGGTGGCCGCGTGGTCTAACGCGCTAGTCTTGTAGTAGACTAGACTGCCGATGACATGGAGATTGAGGTTAAAATTTCGGTCGGGTGTACTAGGGGTGATTTTCCCAAAATGGTTTTCCACTCTCCCTCCACACAAACGCGGGTAAACTTCCTTTAGTTAAACCGTCTTAATCCCTAAAACCATTAGCTTAATTAGTACATAAGCGTACAACCCAAACCGGTAATAAGACGCGGAGCTAAAGTTAATAAATAACAAGTCTTTGTACGGTTATTCGTTACCTTATGTTTTATTTTTTTCCCCTCTAAAATGTCTGTTGAAAAATAATAAAAGAAAACGAATCGTAAATTTTAAACGAAGACGAGGAAACATTGCTAATATGTATAATTAATGGAAAAACACAAACTAACTGTTGAAAATACACCTTTTTTTAGCACCCCATATGACTACCCGTTCGGATTACACGCTTGACAAATTACTCTAATAGTTTTAGGGATTAAGTAAGGTTATATTCAAAGAAAGTCTACCTGCATTTGCGTGGAGGAAGAGTGGAAAATTATTTAGGAAAATCCTATTCAACCGGGATTCGAACTTTGATCTATCCGTCATTGGCAGTCTAGTCCACTGCTAGAATAAACAAACTGATGCAGTAACTTGAAGTCGTAGTCATCATCATACAATAAATTACGCATTTTATAAGATAAATGTAACCTCATTTTAATAATAACGAACGCCTTGAAAGAAATATAGCGGACTGCTTAACGTTGTTAATGTGGACGTTATATTTAATAAACGGAAGGTAGACTTCGCGTTAACTTAACTAGCACTTTTACGTGGACATTAACGCTATCACAACAGCGTAAAATCAAAAGTAATAGCTGTTATGACTTAAACTTATTCTCTAGGTTTAAAAATGACACCTCGAGACGGCAGTCAAACCCGGGACCCTTGGCTCGGTGGGCCAATGAATGCTCTTATTACTGAGCTATCCAGGGATCGTCCTGTTCTCAGAGTCATTCTTCCCTCATATTTTAAGGCAGAGTCTGTGATGAACGTGGGAAGTCGTCGGATAACGAATAGAATAACGTGACATTGTAAAATGGGGCCTAAAGGTGTTTGAGTAATGGCTGGCTGGATTGGCGGGAAGGGAAAAGGTGATAAAGGATGTCGCGAGGGAGGGGGGGATTTCTAAAAGGCTATATATTAATGTTCCAAACCTGTGTAGAATAGAAAATGTATATTCTTACTTTTTTTAGTGATTTTTCCTCTAAGTCTTATTAGCCACCCGAGCTATAAGCTTTTAATTTTACAGGGATGAGAAAGGTTTAGCTTAAAATAAATGTACTAAAATTTGCGTTGAAGGTAGAGTGATAAATTATCTCAAATAAAAAACATCAGTACATCCATACGGGATTCAAACCCCAATCTTTCCATCACCACCAAATTAGGCTCGTAGAGCCGGACATCTAGTCCACGTGCTCATCGGTGCGGTTTATAGTGATAAAAATCTTACAGTACATCAATTCTTATTTCCGTTGCTACACATATGAGGGAGAGTTCCTATATCTACTTTTGATCGCCTTTCTTGTGTCTTATCACTTCTCTAAGAGTTAATTATTTGGCCAGTTATGTTTATGCTACATTTGGTGCATCGCACTATATGTAGCAGAAATTCAGACTCTCAGAAAGACGGAAAATAAATTATCGGAGAGCTTTTAAATGTGATGCTGAAGAAGATTTGAGAAAATCAGGTGGACAGACAGGGTGACAAATGAAGAAGTCCTAAGAGGAGTGGGCAAGATGAGAACCACTTTGGATGAGATTCATCGGTGCAAAGCAAACTGGACCGGGCACATGTAGGGATGTGGTATCGAAAGAAAAGTATCGATATCCAAATTTTAATCTGGAAAATATTTTTTTATCAAGTAATAATTTCAATATAGTAATAATTATAATAACAATAAGTGTTTTCATATTTATTTAAATACTGAAAATTATAATAATGTTACCATCTTATAGTATATTTAGGTCTTTCGCGTCTATGTTACGTGTTGGAACTTGGAAGATTTGATAGATAGTATTGTATAATGGATATTATTAAGAGTTTTACCATACCAGCTTTCAAAATGTCTATAAAAATGTAGCTGACAGAAAGTTATTATGATTAGTAATATATTTTTTCAACCTATTTTGTACCCTTCTTTAACCATAGTAAACATTTAATCAAAGAATGAGTGAAGATAACAACGAAGTTGTTTCTTTCGATACTGATCCGATACCGGAGTGTGAGTACTAATTTCAGTAAAAGTATCGGGGAAAAAGTATCTAGTAAAATACTAGTATCGAAAGTAAAATATCGATATTAGTAAAGTATCCCTAGGCACATCCTTAGGAGGAACTGTTTTATGCACGACGCAATAGAAGAAAAGGTTGAGAAAAAGAGGAGCTTAGGAAGAAGGTGAATTTTAATAGCGAAAGAAAGATGAAGATTCTGGAAGCTGAATAAGGAGGCAGAGGACAGGGCGGATTAATGTTCTAAGTTCATTGACAAATTAAATGGACCTGTTGTAAGACATAACAATAATAATAATAATGTATATTCATCGTTTATTAATCATAAGCCATGTTTTTTAATTAGTTAAAATAAAAAATCGTTATTTTAAAATCATAATCTTAATAAATTAATTGTCCTATATTAATATTAATTTGTCGCTATAGACCACTAACAGCGTTCGGCGCAACGTTAGCTTCATTCGGAAAGAATGGTTTATTTTCACACGTGTAGTTAGGATTGCCAACTATACCTGATATAATTCCGGGACACCCAATAGGAAACTGTGGTATGATTATAATAAACTTATGTACAGACGGGGCACAGATAATTGTTTACGTGTGATATCTCCGTTATTTGCTAAGATAAATAAAACATTCAAAATATATTGTGCTAAGTCAACTTAGGCTTAACATGCATGGTGGTTTTAATCTCTGGTGCTGTTGAATAAATAGCCATGCCCACCCTTTTCTCTGTATGTCTTCATAACCTGCAATTTATACTCAAAATGTATTATTTAATAAGAATAACTTAATCAGACTCCATGTGTTTTGTATAAAATTAATTTAATAAAAACAATAACGTTTGTAAAGATATTAACTTTATTATGTTTTTTTAACTATTGTAATATTAGCTTGTACTGCTAATATCACAATGTTACTACCCACCCCAAATAAGCCTATACATATAGACATCCTACAATATAAATACTAGCAAGACTGGCTAGTATAATGAAATACTACCACGCCAAATAAACTTATACGCATAGACATTCAGCATTATTAAATATCACAATCTTACTATGTATAATATAGGTGCTCTACTCACTCGTTGTATATTCCGGATTAGCGTGACTTCCATAACCAGCCTGGTCACACCAAATACTAAAATGAAGAGAAGTCCTAATAAACTATGAATAATGCAGCAACAAGACGTTCTAATAGAGGGATCCTGAAATGCTCTGAATGGTCCGGCTGAGCTACAGGAGGAACTTTCATATTCTTGAACTGGTTTACGTGACCGAATGTACGTAGCTAGAGTCTGCAGCCGCTTACCATGTGTTTGGTGTACGTGTCTTGGGAACAAGTCAAGTGAAACTACAAGAAACCAAGAGACTGGCGGACGTGACTAAAAATACGTAGTCTATCCACCAGATGCTTGGCGTGTGACGTTATACTACTAATAATAATAATAAGAAGAAGAAGAAGAAAAAAAAGGAGCTCCCACCTACTTACCGATCAACTAGACCTATATAAAAAGGGAGCTCAAAAATATGTTTGACTATTACATCCGACTCTTCCACAAGAAGTCCTATTCAGGACAAGAACACTATCTAGTCAGGATGGCTATAAATATATATATATATTTTATTGATTATATAAACTTTATATTAAAACTATGGGTTTATTATCTTGAACACTTAGGTTTATTATGTGGTTGAAATCGGTCAGTGTAGGCATCTGTAATTTTTCTTTTAAGGTTTTATTTTTGCAAGAAAATTCTGTTATGGAACACTTAATGTTTCTTATTGCCGCTTGGGCGCTAGTATCTTATTAATTTATTTAAATATTCAGGTAGCCACAATTTTTTAATTCCCTTTTTGGCTTAACACATTTAGTTTAAATATTAATTTTTATTGCCCTCGTGGTTATCAGTAATTCTTTAAATTCTTTAATTTGATAATGTTTCTTTTATAGGTTAATTTTGTATACATATCTTCTTCGGAGTAAATATTAAAGTAACTTATTTTTGTTGGTTGGTTGAAAATTCACCGATTCATTTAGTGAGACATTACAAATAATCTAACGTAACAATACTTTGTTTTCTATTAGAATATTAAATATAAAAATGTAGGAATTTTATCGAATCCTTTAAAAGTGATGAGGGTAATAGCTACGCGAAGGTTTTAGTTTTAGTCGGGAAGACAAACCTTTTTGCTAATAATAAATATCTGATTCGATATTTAAATTTAAATTTGATTCTAAAAACTGTAACATTAGCCGCTAGCTAATATTACAATATACTGGAAACTGCAAACTTACCCGATTCTACCAAGACGTCCACGGCCATTCTCATGTAAACACTGCGAGCCACCTATCATCACACATCCGACCATCACGACCTTCCTTCGAATACTGAGGCGTGCCCACTAAAAAACATCACGCCAATTCTACCTGTCCAAAGACCATAAGAAGAAAAGAATTAACACTCCACCGAGTTTACGAGCAAGAATCTACTGGCTACGAGAGGCCCCTAGAAGCTTCTCCACCCTATCTACGTTCTTTGCCCCCCCCCCCCTTACCATGTGCTGCAAGCTGTGTTTTAGTGCGTATAAAAGATCGACCCTGTGAATTGTGAGCCACTCTTGGGCTGGCGGTGAAGGTCGCTTGAATTGGTGATAGCGACGAAAATTACAATGTAAGCTAAATTCCTTTTGGGTTAAATGTCTGGCTTTTCAAAATTCTTTTTAGGCACTTCGATTATTATTACTTGTAAATATCTTAAAAGTTTTAAACTTGCTTTAATTGACATTTCAAGCTATGTCAACGTATAAACAAAAACTTTACTCTTGGCTGAATGCATAACATATCTGGACTTGAGATTTTTCTCTAACTATTGGGATATTTTTGTGTATGGTTTACTATTTTACCGTCGCATTAATGTTAAAGATAAATGGGTTGAGATGCCTGACCCTTTGGACTTTATATTTTGGGCGTATCAAATTTAAATTGTGTATTAGTTATAGTTAGTGGTTTCCTATTTTTATCTCTATTTATCATGTTAGGTTTAGCGCTTTAATTTTAATGGACTCGTTCCTTAAAACCTTGCTCTGATTAATTGTTTGTCAGAGATAGGTAAATTTGGCATTAGACTAAAATATATTATAAATTATGTCATTCGTCAACATCGCCTGTTGACTTTAACTTAATAAAACCTTGCGAGGTTTATATGTAATTTTTACTGTGTTAGGGTAGTTTTAGTAAGGTTAATACATGGATATTCACCTCCGAACATGAATAGCTGGGCGCCTTCAGCGCGTGATATGTTTAGATGGGAAGTTGCCATAGCAACCGAGTTATGAGGACTAATGAGAGTTGTTGGCCAATTAAAAGCAAAGTTGTTGTCTAATATTTGCCTCAGCTCACACAAAAAAGCTAGGGTTTAATTGTATATTTTCCCCATTTCTTTCGGGGCTGGTAAAATGATGTAAATAATGCATATTGACTAGGTGTTAGTAATTGTTGATGTTAACGTTTAATTCTTAGGTTGAGATTATAATAGGGTATTAGCCTTCATGCCTAATTGTTATTTCTTGTAGCGAGCGATGAAGGTTGCTCTTAAAGCTAGCGCTAGTGGTATGAAGACGCCAAAAGAAAATGTTGTAAAGAAGTTGCATTTTGTATAGCTGTTAATATACTTGTATCCATTGTTGCCGAACCTTTTTTGGGTAATTATAATAAATTACTGTTGGCGGTGATATCCGTTCCTTCTCTTTATATTAGTATCATCCTTCGGTTATTTTAAGTTGAAGTGATTCTTGTGAAGTAATCACAATAAGGGTATAACTTATGGGCTGTGTTTATTAACCGTTGAGGACGGCCGTGAGAACTTGCCCTCATCTATCCCAAATTGCGTGCGCTGGGTGTCATTTAGCTTACCCAGCGGGTATAACCAGTTCACTCACCCAGCCCACTCTTTCGATTGTTGTTATTTTCTATTTTTTTCCTTTTTTGAAGTTTTTGAATCCTCTTATTTTGAATGGTAGATCCAAATTATGGTTCAAAACTTAAATTTGTTTTGGCTTTATTCAAAGTGGTGAATCAGACGCGTTGTAATCCACTTAAAAGAGGTTCTTGAAGCTCTTTTTAATCATCGTAAGGTTTAAAGATTTAAGCTTTAAAGAGAAGAATATCTTAATTCGATATTTAAATTTGATCCTAAAATTTAAATTTGTTTTGTCAGTATTCACTGTGTTGAATATAAGACGCGTTGTTACTAAGCCATGATTTATTTGTTTTCCAACACACTTTAGTTTAACTTGTAAGGCCATGTAATTTGTTGTTTAACCTCTGTTTATTACATTGAATAAATAATTCAAGTATTTCTTTAACTTAAAAATGTTTTACTTTTTGTTGTAATAATTTCCTTATATTCCGTCAACCCTCTTTTAGTCTATTGTGACCGTAGCTATTAGAAGTGGCCGGTACACTATCTGTTTAATCTTATGACTAGCGGTGCAGTGTATATTAGTGTAGAGTGATGCAACAAGAAATGTCTTGATTTCCGGTTAATTTTGTGTCCTGGGTGGGGTTCGCCCGGAAAATAGGACAATGAGTTAATTTCGGTAATGTCCCGGCCAATGCAAGACGGTTGTAAACCCTAATTGTGGTGCCATCGTGTGTATTGTCGTTTTGTAAAGAGCTGAACGAGAAAACGTTTTTGTTTAATTCATTGAATTATCTTTTTTTTTAAATTCCATTTGATAGCCCAAACATACTAAATACAAAGAAAATAACAAATAAGGAAAATTAGGAAAACCGTTAGCTAGCGTATGTGTTCCTAAAAGGTCATTTATTTATATTTAAATAGGTACCTTTTTTATTATTTTAGTGAAATTTACTGTAAATTAATTGTGCGGTATTATTAAGAATCCCTACAGGGCAAAAAGGTTCGCAATCCTAGGATAGAGGAATAAATGTTCCAACCTTTCTCGGACATCCAAACATTTAGATGTATGCCCTATCAAACGAAATCCCGCAGCAGAACTTATCTAGTATTTGAGTATCAGATTCTTGCAGTAAAGTTTACCTAGTATTTAAGTAAAGAGTTTTTTGCTGGAGAGTTTACAAGTTTTGTTTTTAGCGTTTTGGCTTCACATTTATGTCACTATTACTAAAATAAACTTGAAAATAAACTTGAAAATAAAAACATGTAAAAATGTAGATCATACTTAAATATTTGTTTACCTAACCAATATTTAGTTCCACGTATGTACTATTGAGGGATTTATGAGTGAAAAACTGCCCTAAGCCACGATTTATAACCCAAACTGTTGAGATTAAAACATAAGCCATTTTATTTTCTACGTTTCTTTATGACAATTTAAATATATATATATATATAGTTTAAAACCCTTTATGTAGCGTTTTTATTTTTAAGTTTTTTTTAGATTTAGCGCCATAAATCTATGTGCATTTAAATATACATTACCATTATATTCAAAGTTGGTTTGTATTTTCAATTACATTCCATTTTTGTATTAAGGGCATCACCTAATTGAAGGGAAGTATTCCCCGATGCAATGCTTTTTGTGAGAGTGGAGATTCTGAATATTAAAAAACTCTTTAATAACTCTAAAATAATTATCTTACAATTTTTGTTGTGATCCTATCTGAACACGACTAGATATTTTTTGAGGAAGGCTAGATCTATGTTTCCAATGATTTAAGTTTATCTTGGAACTGCAATATTGCGAGTGATACTTCACTGAAATTAGGCGGCCGTTTAAATAATGATAGCATGCGAGAGGCCTAGAGAGGGACAGAATATAATCTCTAATAATGAGTGTGTGGTCCATGCTGTACGTCACCTGATGCTGGAAATAGTCCGGACCGCCGTTGGCGAACCGGAACCTGTAGGGGCTGTGGATGGGGCAGGTGACCCTGTAAGGGCTGTCCAGGGACGGTAGCGGCTGCTGGTGGACCGGCGTGTGTGGGCCCGACAAGGGGTGATGGTGCACGGGGACCGGGGCCCAGCGGGGACCCGAGGAGGGTGTGGCCGGGCCCGGACCCCATCCGCCGTAGTGATCCAGGAGTGGTGATGGAGGGGCACTTTCACACGAGCGAGATACACTAGTTTGGAGTCTCGGACACTTTATGAACACATTCCTACCGAGTGATGTTTAGATAGATTTAATTTGCGCTCAACACCGACTAGACTTCTGTTCGCATCATCTCTTCTCTCCCGCGAGTCTCGACAGCATTTTACTATGTATAGCCTACACATATGGGACATTTATAATTATATAGGGTACACGTATCTTAATATGTAGGGAAATATATATAAATATATATGGGGGCATATACATATAATATGAATACTTAAAATCTGTTCAGCGTAGGAATTGTTTTCCGAAAGATCTTTTTCCCTACCATAAATCTATTATATAGTAGAATATTGGTAGGAAAAAAGACCTTTCAGAAAGTAATTTCTACTGTGAATTAAGTATAGCTAAATGTTTTCAATTTTGATCGCAAGAAATATGTTTGTATTTTATAAAAGTTATTTTACATTAGATACCCGCACAGGGGGGTCACGCGTTATAAAGTGTCGGTCTCAGAATAGATTGTACTGCACGTGACGAGGGTGAATCGGGGGTGCTTTCCCCCACCCCATACTTTCTCATAGGACTAACTTACACACACACACACACCCATAGTATCCGCGTATTTGCTGCCCATTCGAGCTACACGCAAATAAATGTATAGATCACCCTGTACTATTAATCAGTTGTTCTTGCTAGCCAATACCACGATACTGTTATTTTAAATTAACTTAAGTGTATCCGAATTAGCGTGCAAAAAGGACTTAATAAACCACAGTTCGATCTGTAGAGTGTCTAAGTACATAGGCCCTACATACCATCTGAGAACTGCACAGGTAAAAATTATATTACGTTTTTAGAGTTCAAGATGAAGTACAGACTATGTGAACGTGGTGTACAGGTTGAACCGTAACATGTGAGGCCTTCTTCAGCGGTGGAAACGAGACACAAAAACAATTTAAAATGTTCATCAAAACACGTGTCCCATTTGACTTTGTTTCCGAGTTACAGCTGAGTGATTCCAATGAACTGTTTGTATACCAAACTCGATATCTCTCGACCTGTTGACTACAATAGCCCCACGACTTCTTTGGTGCTGACTGACAGCTAACAGTCGAAATTTAGGTATATACATAAATTTTGACTGTCAGACGTGACAGATGCTAAACACATGTTTTTTCAGATTATATGGTTCGGCGTAGGGATATATAATTTGGTCTGGTAACTTTTCAAAGCCGTCAGCTCTCAGCTGTGAGCTGTCAGTCAGTACCAAAGAAGTCGTGAGGCTACTGTAAGTATGTTCTATGGGTTATTTCGGGTTAGTAAAAACACCCGGTATTTCTGAAAGAGTGCGGCATTCAGGCCTAAGGTGGCCATTTTGAGCCCTTTCTATCATGTTAATAATTCCACATTAATGGAGTACAAACAAAACTATAACTCGGAAACAAGGTCAAATGGGACACATGCTGTATGAACATTTTTCATTGTTTTTGTGTCCCCTGTTCGTCGCTGAAGTGTGTCCCACATGCTACGATACGTCCTGTATATGTAGTTATCAGTATAGTAGACTCTTTCATAAAATGTAAACTTTTATGTGGGTTGCAATAGAAATGTCCACACCTGAACTCATTTTATTGAGGCACATCGGTAAAAATTGATTTGGTGAGATAAAAGAGGAACGCTTTTCTTTAACTGGTGTGAAAAGTATTGTTAGGGTGTGCAATATAACATAGTAACTGGAACTAAAATATAAGGTAGAAAACTTGGCGTAGGAAAACTCAACAAAGTTAAAAAATTAAAACAGCTCACACCCACTTCGGTGGCAGCATGGTCTAACGCACCACTCTCGTAGTAGATTAGACTGCCGATGATGGGGAGATCGAGATTCAAATCTCGGTCGGGTGAAATGAGGGTAATTTAACCAAAATTCTTTTTCATTTTACCTTCTCACAAATGCTAGTACACTTCCTATAAATATAGCATTCCTAATCCATTAAACCATTAACGTAAATAGCGTAAGTAAGCGTATATTACAAACGAGTAGTGAGACGCAATGGTAAGAGAAAATTAGATCATTTAATTAATTAAAAATAAATATTTTGTGCCCCTAAGATTTCTAATCAACCGAAATTTTTAATGATATAAAATACAATATAAAAAGGTCGGTAATTTAAACTATAAATTCTAACTATTAGTATTAATCATATAGTAAAGTATTATGTAAAGCTTGTTAAATCTGTTGAAACTAAAAGGCGAAGGGGGCGGGGGGTAAATGCGCTAAAGGAAAGTATTTTCAATAGTAATATATATATNATATATATATATATATATATATATATATATATATATATACACACACACACGACTTACGTTGGTCGGTGAATATATGGCTATTATGACAGTGTCATAAAAAAAATTCAGAAGTCTCTTAAAAAAGTACTGAGCTGAAGATTTAAACAAAAATCTCAAAAAAATCTGAATACCGCTGGTCCTTACTATAAACCCTGTGACTTGCTAAAATACAAACTTTTCAAAGAAATACGCACTATTTCAAAAATACAAGCTCTTTCAGAATCAATGGATGTAATCCCACTCACTATTACTGGTACTATTGAAAGCGGTTCCAATCTATTAGACAAGCATTTTAAAGACGTGTTATATTGGATCGTGTGAAGCAATCTACTCCTTTGAAGACATCGGCTTCTATGGAACACCTACAAATTGTATTAAATTGTTGAATGGTTTTTAAAGGTGTAATATTATATTCTAATATAATATATTAAGGAACGGTCATTTTGGTATGTTTTAATAGAAAATCGCAGAATAATATTATGTAAATAGCATCATTGATAGATAAATTAGGATTTAAAAGACTATAGCCAAATAAATAACATGTTCCAAAGTTGAATAATTTCAGTAAATTGGAAGGACACCACATCAATCTATAGTAGTCCACTTCAGTGACCGCATGGTCTAACTCGCTACTCTAGCAGTAGAATAGACTGCCGATAACGAGGAGACCGAGGTTCGAATCACGGTCAGGTACACTAAGGGTGGTTTTCCAAAATAGTTTTCCCACTCTTCCTCCACGCAAATGCGGGTACATTTCATATAAATATAACCTTCCCAATCCCTAAAAACATTGGCGTAAATAGTACATAAGCGCCCAAGCGGGAGTAGTGGTACTAAATAAATTATATAGTAAACTATTTTTCATTAATTAGGATCTTAAAGGTCTTCTTTAAGAAATATAGTATTCCAACAAACAAAAGATGAGCAAGATCACAAAGACAATAGAAATTAAACATAAAACATATTGTAAACAGAAAAGAGTTATGTTCCCAGTGGAAGAAAGGGACCAACATTAATAAGTCATCAATCAATATAACATAAGTCATGGTCCTGTTGTCAATGAAAGTAAGGGACAAAAATAAACACTCATACTGCTTTCAATGAAAGTAAGGGGAAAAAACAATCATACTGCTTTCAATGAAAGTAAGGGACAAAAATAAACACTCATACTGCTTTCAATGAAAGTAAGGGACAAAAATAAACAATCATACTGCTTTCAATGAAAGTA
Organism: Timema californicum; assembly: GCA_902141385.1. Lineage (NCBI taxonomy): Eukaryota > Metazoa > Arthropoda > Insecta > Phasmatodea > Timematidae > Timema > Timema californicum. The sequence continues at coordinate 36,004 of CABFOW010002653.1, read as the reverse complement.
AGGGACAAAAATAAACAATCATACTGCTTTCAATGAAAGTAAGGGAAAATAATAAACAATTATCAACAAACATATATACAAGAGCCGATGAACTGCACCCAGCTAAATGTATGGGAATAATTCAAGAAACCTACACTTTAGATGTTCCCGATTTTAATCCCAACTACGCTAAAAATGTTCTTTTCTTATGTGACAAATTAACATTTGTTTTTATGTGCATAATAGTTTAGAGTAATTTTAGTAATAAGAGGCTAATAGTACGTATAAAATAAAGGTGTAAAGTCAATAAATTACCATTTACAAACGTCCAAAATTGTTGTTTGGTTGGAATCGTCTAAGAAAAATTGTTTACTCAATCACTACTTTTATGTTCAGAAAGTGTTCTTATTTGCTCGTCATTGAAACAATTTTGAAATATAGAACCTAAGGCTACTCTGACATTCCAAACAAAATTGCCAGAGTTAATTAAACTCCTCATTATTTCTAAAGTAATATCTTCTGTCAAGTACTGCCATAAAACCTATTTATTTCCCTCCATTCACCATGATTAGATCTCGGGTCGGTCGCAAAAACGAACTAAGTACAAGTCTTAATATTGATTTAGCGTTTCAAAGTAATTTTATGGAATTATTATTATTACTATCATCACCATTAATATAGTTTTATATAGTCATGTATTGTGGAATAGCTTAGAGACCATTTTATTTCCCACCATATCTCTTTACCTCGTGTTTGTCTACTGAGCTAAGGGTCACGGGTTTGATTCACGGCATGGCCTAAAAATGTATCATTGGTGAAATGTGGGTTTAGCCTTTCACAGTGATGAATTAACGGCCGGGGACTGGATGTTGTTCTTAAGTCTTAAGTTGGATTATAAGACATATGAAGAAGCTACAACAGACCTAGCAGGCCGGTAGTGTAAAATATATGGCTTGAATAAAAAATGGACCAGGCCACAGGCTGGAAACAATAATGGATGTAAACATCATACTACCCATCTGAGCAACAAATATTTTAATTAAGACTACGCGGCAGGGATGAAGAAGAAATAATTGAAAAGATATGTACTCGAATTAACGTCGAGGGGAGTGGGAAAATCTTTAAGGAAAATTAACCTCAGTATTCCTGGCAGGGTCCTAGCGGTCTAGACGGAAGGTGTCAAACTTCTGTCTTATGGGTCCGGGGTTCAAATGCCGGTTCCGGCACAGGTTTATCTGACTACCAAACCCTTCCTTCACCTCTGCCAAAGTGTGTGCTTTCACACTTTGTGAATGTGTGGAATGCCAGACCCCCACCGTGGTTCGGAACCCACGTTACATTCTAGGTCCCCTCTGCTTTCCACTATCATTTTCATGTATTATCTTATCATCTGAGGAGTGTAATTCCTCCATAAGCCAAGAAAGCAGGGGTAAGAGGTCGAATGGCCAAGATCTAGAGCATTAGCCCCACCACCCGGCTTAGTACTCTCCGTAAACTAATTAGCAGCCAATTTGGTCAATCACCTGCAACGATGGACATGCAGTCCAAACGTCAAGCTGGTCTGGTTTTGTTTAGCGGTGATCCGGCGGTCAGGCTTCATATACCGGCCAGGAGAACTAGAGCTGTTTTTTAAACTAATTGGTAGCCCCATTTTCACATTCACGCAAATGCGGGCATATAACCATTAGTTTACACCTTTCTCATCATCACCCCAATATTGTAATTAAATGCTGAGTTCCTGAACGGGTAGTGAGACTAGTGACTAAAAAAAGCTTGGTCAATCGTACGCGATACGAGACTAATTATATTGAGGAACAAAAATTATAATAAAATTATTATTTAAAAGAATTAAACACATCTGCTCAAGGTTTGACGAAATTGATGAGCATCCAGGCAAGGGAGCACCAATATCCCACCCACAAAGTTCGCAAGAGACGTCATTTAGTTCGTTCTAGCATGAGATGGCCTGAGACAATGCCGGAGCCGTTACAGTGCACAGCAAGAATAAAATTAAAGTGTAAGTAGGGGTGAAGTGAAGGGTCTCAATGTGGAATAATAGCGCGGCCCACCTCTCTCGTCTTGAGAGCGGGCCACATTATGACTCAGGGGCGAGTAAAACAACAATATATTAAAATATCCCTCACACAGTTTGAAAGAAAGGTGCATCAATCAATATGTTCTTACAAATGTGCTTGATTATATGTTTATTTGTATATTTATTAAGTATAAACTATGGTTTCGGTAAGGGTTAAACAACTAACAGCTGGGGAGATTGTATAACCCTGATGGATAACAATTGAGGAGGCTGTGAAGCCTTGATGGACTATAATTGAGGAGGCTGTGAAGCCTGGATGGACTATAATTGAGGAGGCTGTGAAGCCTGGATGGACTATAATTGAGGAGGTTGTGAAGCCTGGATGGACTATAATTGAGGAGGTTGTGAAGCCTTGATGGACTATAATTGAGGAGGTTGTGAAGCCTTGATGGACTATAATTGAGGAGGCTGTGAAGCCTGGATGGACTATAATTGAGGAGGCTGTGAAGCCTGGATGGACTATAATTGAGGAGGTTGTGAAGCCTGGATGGACTATAATTGAGGAGGTTGTGAAGCCTTGATGGACTATAATTGAGGAGGCTGTGAAGCCTGGATGGACTATAATTGAGGAGGCTGTGAAGCCTGGATGGACTATAATTGAGGAGGTTGTGAAGCCTGGATGGACTATAATTGAGGAGGTTGTGAAGCCTTGATGGACTATAATTGAGGAGGCTGTGAAGCCTGGATGGACTATAATTGAGGAGGCTGTGAAGCCTGGATGGACTATAATTGAGGAGGTTGTGAAGCCTGGATGGACTATAATTGAGGAGGTTGTGAAGCCTTGATGGACTATAATTGAGGAGGCTGTGAAGCCTGGATGGACTATAATTGAGGAGGCTGTGAAGCCTGGATGGACTATAATTGAGGAGGTTGTGAAGCCTGGATGGACTATAATTGAGGAGGTTGTGAAGCCTTGATGGACTATAATTGAGGAGGTTGTGAAGCCTTGATGGACTATAATTGAGGAGGCTGTGAAGCCTGGATGGACTATAATTGAGGAGGCTGTGAAGCCTGGATGGACTATAATTGAGGAGGCTGTGAAGCCTGGATGGACTATAATTGAGGAGGCTGTGAAGCCTGGATGGACTATAATTGAGGAGGCTGTGAAGCCTGGATGGACTATAATTGAGGAGGCTGTGAAGCCTGGATGGACTATAATTGAGGAGGCTGTGAAGCCTGGATGGACTATAATTGAGGAGGCTGTGAAGCCTGGATGGACTATAATTGAGGAGGCTGTGAAGCCTGGATGGACTATAATTGAGGAGGCTGTGAAGCCTGGATGGACTATAATTGAGGAGGCTGTGAAGCCTGGATGGACTATAATTGAGGAGGCTGTGAAGCCTGGATGGACTATAATTGAGGAGGCTGTGAAGCCTGGATGGACTATAATTGAGGAGGCTGTGAAGCCTGGATGGACTATAATTGAGGAGGCTGTGAAGCCTGGATGGACTATAATTGAGGAGGCTGTGAAGCCTGGATGGACTATAATTGAGGAGGCTGTGAAGCCTGGATGGACTATAATTGAGGAGGCTGTGAAGCCTGGATGGACTATAATTGAGGAGGCTGTGAAGCCTGGATGGACTATAATTGAGGAGGCTGTGAAGCCTGGATGGACTATAATTGAGGAGGCTGTGAAGCCTGGATGGACTATAATTGAGGAGGCTGTGAAGCCTGGATGGACTATAATTGAGGAGGCTGTGAAGCCTGGATGGACTATAATTGAGGAGGCTGTGAAGCCTGGATGGACTATAATTGAGGAGGCTGTGAAGCCTGGATGGACTATAATTGAGGAGGCTGTGAAGCCTGGATGGACTATAATTGAGGAGGCTGTGAAGCCTGGATGGACTATAATTGAGGAGGCTGTGAAGCCTGGATGGACTATAATTGAGGAGGCTGTGAAGCCTGGATGGACTATAATTGAGGAGGCTGTGAAGCCTGGATGGACTATAATTGAGGAGGCTGTGAAGCCTGGATGGACTATAATTGAGGAGGTTGTGAAGCCTGGATGGACTATAATTGAGGAGGTTGTGAAGCCTTGATGGACTATAATTGAGGAGGCTGTGAAGCCTTGATGGACTATAATTGAGGAGGCTGTGAAGCCTGGATGGACTATAATTGAGGAGGTTGTGAAGCCTGTATGGACTATAATTGAGGAGGTTGTGAAGCCTGTATGGACTATAATAGAGGAGGCTGTGAAGCCTTGATGGACTATAATTGAGGAGGTTGTGAAGCCTGTATGAACTATAATAGAGGAGGTTGTGAAGCCTTGATGGACTATAATTGAGGAGGCTGTGAAGCCTTGATGGACTATAATTGAGGAGGCTGTGAAGCCTGGATGGATTATAATTGAGGAGGCTGTGAAGCCTGGATGGATTATAATTGAGGAGGCTGAGAAGCCTGGATCGACTATAATAGAGGAGGTAGAAAAGCCTAGACAGCAAACAGTTGAGGTTGTTAAGCATATCTTATAAAATGAGGTTGCTGTAGATAAAGGGGTTTGGTTGGTGTAGGGTGAAAGCGGCCCAGGGTGTAAAGGAAGGTGAGGGTAAAGGGCACTGAATTAATTTAGGCGAGGGCTGAAGAAGAGGGTAAGAGGGGGGGCGTACGGAAGAGAGGGTGTGTGAGACGAGAATATATGGAAAATAGTAGATTTTATCACAAGAAAACGTGACAAAGTGCAAAGTAAAATTGTTTACGAGGAAAATGTCGAGAAAAAATGAAAATAAACTATAAAATGGAATTTTTATTATTCTAAATAGTGAGTTTAGCATTTATCTATCACTTTAATGGTGTCCTACAGTTCTTATGGTTGCTATGTCACTAGGTAGAGAAGAACAGAACAGTTTGCATGGCTAAAAACCGTAATTAACAGAATTATGCCAATAAGGGTTCGAATTATATTGTAATTTTCCAAATTTCACAAACAATATATATTTTTGGCTGTGCCGGAAGTAAAACATGGACCCTAAGTTTAGCAGACAAACGGCTGATAAAATGTGCGTAATATTTTTAAATATAGACGTACTACTGTATCGGTTAGATATATGCTAGACCTATGAGTAATTTAGTGAAAGGTTTAAATACACTTTATTACAGATTTTTTTTATGATGATAAAGGGATAAAATAGTTAAAAAATAAGTAAGGAGAGAGGATAAAAAACAAAATGTGATTATAATGTCCTTAGAACAATCGATCAGGAACTATACTTGACTGCTGATGACGCGAATATCGGGGTTCAAATCACGGTCAGGTGTACTGAGGGGTGTTTTTCATGGATTATTTTCCCCACTCCTTCCACGAAAACGAGGCTACGTTTCTTTTAAAATCCATCTACTTCATTCCTAGCCCATTAGTGTAAATACGCAGACAGCCCTTACGTGGTGCACAATAAAATATATATCCCTGGCTTCCCGGTCAAGGGTTAGGAGGAGCGTTATCCGTGCATCTAATTCTGTCGGGAGGATCAAAGTAGTTGTTTTGTATCCCCTCGTATCAGGTGTAAATATCGGCAGTGACCACATTTGTAGTGATATATGTCTACAATAGTAATTCCTGAGGGTGTGTATCCTCTCGTATCAGGTGTAAATATTGGTAGTGACTGCAGTTGTAGTGATATATGTCTACAATAGTGATTCCTGAGGGTTTGTATCCCCTCGTATCAGGTGTAAATATTGGTAGTGACTGCAGTTGTAGTGATATATGTCTACAATAGTGATTCCTGAGGGTTTGTATCCCCTCGTATCAGGTGTAAATAT
>CABFOW010002653.1:0-29793 GCA_902141385.1 Timema californicum | reverse complement strand
TGTAGTGATATCTGTCTACAATAGTGATTCCTAAGGGTGTGTATTCCTTCGTGTAAGATGTAAATCTCGGCAGTGACTGCAGTTGTACTGATACATGTCTACAATAGTGATTCCTAAGAGTGTGTATTCCTTCGTGTAAGATGTAAATCTCGGCAGTGACTGCAGTTGTAGTGATGTCTGTCTACATTGGTGATTCCTGAGGGAAAGGGTGGGGGTGGTACTACTAAAGAGATGGAACAGAGACAGAGTTATGAAGCTATCGATTGTAGAGCATCCACTGGAAACTCAACAACCAATCAGCTATACAGCGTGACCAAGTCACACAATGGTCGCCCAGCGTTCAAATGCTCTTCTACAGTCCAATTTTCATAATAAGGACAGTTAAAAAGATACAAAAGAAATATATGAGTTAGTATTGATAACGTGTTACTATATTATAAGTAATATTTTATGGGTATTGTTAATATTATTAGTGTCATCTGCATATCGCATGACATGACGTATGAATAAGTGAACGTAGAACTTGTAGCTTTTATAGCTTTCTTCCTATTAAAATTGAACTGTGCTGTGGTATTAAACCTTTTTTTTTTCGCGTACCCCCAGATATAATTTCTTTTTATCTTTATACTCCCAAAGGTCTCGGTGCTTAAGAATAATTTAATATATATTCTATCATCTACATATAAAAGAGGGAGAGAAAGAGAAAACAACGTAGCTCCCGGGTCACATGTCCTTACGTCTGGGTCTTTTGTGGCAGGTCCTAACTCTGGCCCTGGCTATTCACTGTTTATCATTACATTTTATTTAGGTATATATAAATCTTAAGTGGCCCCCTTAGATGTTTTCGCGTACCCCAGATTGAATAAAATTGCTCTAATACCCTCAACAACCATCCATAAAGACAAGGTCCTTCCTGAACGGTTGTTATAATGTTGTTTATCTGATAGGAATTAATATAGTGTTACGTCTGTCAAATTTATTCCAAAATGTTGTTCAAATTTCTTAGATTCACCTTAAATCAATGAACCCCAACCCTCTTCGGGTAAACGTTTTGAAAGCATTTTTAAAGGAACAGAGTGAACAAAATTGCATTACACTGCCACTAGGAGGCACTAGAAACCAATAGATAACAGATTTTGGAAGCAACTTGTGATCGTATAAGTTCCTTCCAGTGCTATTTTGATTGCCACAACCGACATGGGATTGACGTATCCGTAGGAAGTTGTGCTAATAATTTTAATCGCTCAAGAAAAATCCATTGATCTCAGCTGGGTTTGAACCCACAAACATCACGTCCTGAGGCGAGCACTTTAGCTCAAGACCACCATAGTCGACTAGTTTATATTCTACTTATCCGTAAGTTAATTAATGATCATTCTATACTATGCAACAGTTCCTACATAATAACAAAGTTTATATTAGTAACGGCATTAGTTATTTTTTCATGGTACGTAGGATTTTGACTTTACAGTAATTAATTAATGTATTGGTATATTAACTTGTTAAAATGTTCGTATTCCATTGAAAATTATCGAATATGATCCCCAATCACTGTTTTTTTAAATCAACATCGACGTGCCCATATAATTAAAAGTACACATTTCAGCAAAGGAGATGAAACCGTTTTATGAATGTACCGTGATTTATTACGTCTACCGAGTTTCTAGAATTCTTACAAAGCTTTAATAAATAAAAGCAAATTACATTGTTTGGAAATTAAAGTTAAAAGGTGAAATTGTGAAAACGTTGAATGTCTTTACCGAATTTTCTGAAAATGCTTTCTTCAAATTTGTTGGCATAATATCACGTGATAAAGCAATGCAAGCCAATTAACAAGATTAAAATATTACGTAGAGCACGAGTAAGTTTATTTTTGGCAATAAATATACTACACTGCGTAAAATGTATACCAGACTCAAATTTAATTATTACTGCCCAAGGTCACAGTCAAAGGTACACCAGACCAACAGCCTTCATGTTAAAATGTCTGTGTTCCGCGGGAGAGCTTGAGTTCTTCTACACGGGTATCACAAGGTACCGTCAAGGGGCATTATCAAAAAGCTCATTTTAAGCATGGGCTCACTATATAGAAGACACAAATATTATTTTCCAGTCAATCAACCGGCTTCAACAAAGCTAGGTTCAGGTATTGACCAAACCCCCTCTTCATATTATCCTAACTGATAAAGAACTTAAGCAGACTGAACATTACGATAACAATGATCCCTTTATAATGAAAATGTTAAAAGTGAGTCGTTTAACAAATGCATAGTTGGAAGTAATTTTATCGCTCAGCATTGACACTAGCGAGCCCCGGTGTTGATAGACTCAACCTACCTCAAGAACTGCAGAGAAATTTCCGTAATTCTGAGGATCTGGTTTGTAGACTACTTGTCTGTGCCCAAGGTAGAACCCGTATACATTCAATAAAAACTGTGAGTTTATTATTGATGTGGCTAAAAAGTGACTATATTAAGTTGTTGAATTTCAACAACATTCCAGACAGGGGCAGATCAATCAAAATGATTTGAAAATGTAAGCGTCTAGTATGAGTCTAATTACATTGTTATATGATTTGAAGAACTGACACAGACCACAGAATTATAGTACAAAACACTTTTATACTTTTATATAAATACAAACGTTAGAAATATGCAAGAAAATCACTGAAATAACGTTGATGGACGCTTTGATAACCAAGGAGTAATGTTAAATAACAAATTTACTTTACGCATAGCACAACTCTTCGAGTTGTTCAATAGCGCCGTGAGATATAATAGATACTATAAGTGCTACTGATTTGCAGTGCAGGTTGAGTTCTCCACTGCCGTAGGCGCGAACGTGGAGTGGTATATACATTAGTTACGAAGAACTTCAGGGCTTTTGTCGAGGAAGAGACCGCTAAGGAGTCGGTATTAAGGTTCAATGAAAGAAAATGCGAGTTAAGGTGAATATTTTACCAACCAAACCTATTTTTTTTTAAATAAATAAAATTTTGCTCCTGTAAAAAGAGAAAGTTTAATATGCTTCACAATATGGTGTGACCTCAACAATTCTTTAATATCTGTCAAGGATATCCTGGAATTTAATGACAACTTTTTCTCTTCGTTTAAAAAGTTTGTCATCTAATGCCGCAATGCTCATGACATATATTCAATTACTGTTGCTATCATCATCTGGAGAAAATTAAATTCTATGTTTTTACTGGATAATTATTTAATTTCTTTTGACCAAAAATATATTTTGGTATAAAAACTGCGATAAAATCGCCCTTTTCTCACATATCACCTCTTGGGTATACTATACAGGACACCAATGGCACCAAAACTACATTTCAAACTGTAGAACAACAATTTTTTAGGACTTTCCGAGATAATATATTCGAATTCATGTCAAAGACTTCAAATGGGCACGTTAAAAGAAAAAAGCAAACGAGAGAACTAATTAAATCAGGATGTTTTCATTAATTAATATAATCCTAAGCATTTATACCCTATGAAACAAGTTATACATCTTTTACGTTGTGAGATGATTTCAACTTCACCAACTTAAAACAAAATAGGGCGAGCTTTTAACAATGTCGGTTACTCTAACATCTTAAATAAATTCTCTGTAAAAAGTTTTTCAAGGCGTGGTTAGCGAAGATATCGTAATAAAATACATTTTAAATATTAACTATAATCAAATAAGTTAAAAAATAGCCAACTAATTTTAGCTTAACTTTAGAGTTCAGTGTCCTAATAACGATCGATCGCGCTATCACTTTCAAATAATGTCAATAATTATGAGTTACAGTTACAATAATTATTGCTGGCCTGTTCATTAAATACCGTTTGGTTTTTACAGGTTAGAAGATTAATAGCCCACAGTTTTATTCTTGAAATAATTTAGTCAAGTTAGGAAACTGAACAAACATAAGACTTATAACCAAACTTTTCAACTTTTATCCACCCAATTCAATGGCTTCATGGTCAAAGGCGTCACTCTTGCAGTAGACAAGACTGCCGATGACGGGGATTTCAAGGTTCGAATCTTGGTCGGGTGCACTAAGGGTGATTTTACCAAAATGGTTTTTCACTTTCCCACCATGTAAATACGGGTACTCTTCTTCAAAATATACCCTCCAAATCCATAAAATAATTAGCATAATTAGTACGATCCGGACGGGTAGTAAGACGCGGTACTAACAATAATCTTTGAACTGAGACAGAAACTCTAGTTTCACACCCAAATTGCGTTAATCTATATAATAGTAAGCAAAAGAGAATATTTCGCTTTACATTTTTTCAACTCATAATAAATAACGCGTGCAAAAATAGCATAAGAGTAATAGTCAACATAAGCGAAGATACCTTCCACCGCAAACAGAAATATTATTATTATTTAGCACGGCGTCTTACTACCCGTTCGGGTTACACGCTTTAAGTACTAATTACACTAATGGATTATGAATTGGGAAGGATGAATTAGAGGAAGTGAACCCACATTTGCGTGGAGGGGGGTGTGGAAAACCATTTAGGTAAAACTACCCTCAGTTCACCCGACCGAGATTAGAACCTCGATCTCCCCGTCCTCAACGGTTGAGCTCAACACGACTAGCGCGTTAGCCAACTACGCTACCGAGGCGGGTCAAATAGAAATAGTACAATTGAATTGTATAACTCCAAACAAAATAAAAGTTGAAACCAAAAGAAAATACGTAGGCCAATTACCTCATTGATTCTAAAAAGCATTTTATGTTTTATGTGTAGTTTTAAAACGTATGAATTACTTATAATGAACTAAATAAAATGTTATTTTAACAATCCCAACTGTTTAAAGAGACAGAAATGCCAGTACAATATTTATGAAATGACTCAAGAGTAATAAATTGATTCATGATTTAACCAATTACGTCTCGACTCACTAATACAAAGAACCCAGGCACTTAGGTTTAAACCGGTTCACACTAACCGTGAAGGAACAAGTTTCCAGAAAATTGTTCTAAAAAAACTAGTTTAAGCTTGGTTTGTGTGTGTGCGTCTTTATTTCATGAGCATCGATGAGAAACAGTTGAAAATCGATTCCACTGAAGGGAGACAGGCAACGATTAACCTATTTTCGTTTTTTAGTGTCCTACTTAGACGAAGAGTAATAATTTTATGGCTGTACGAGCTATTGTATAAATGTAACTCAACACTAATCAATCATTTATGAGCAAATAATTAATACATAAATTGAGAATTAAAATACCAACATTTAAAATAACTTTGATTAATGAAAAAGAAACAAGACCATACAAATTAAAATTTAAATTTGTGAGATGGCAGTTTAAGATGAAGTTATTAAGCTGAACTTTATGCGAATGAGAATTAATATAACTCAAGGGTATGCATACACAACACAATAGATACACTACAGCTGGGTATATACACGGACGCGTCATGAGTATTTTAACTTAAAGGCAAGAACCACTAAATAACTAGTTGTATTAATTTATTACGGCATTCTATATCAATATTAGGGGAAAATCTCAACAGTCCATCAATTTAATCTATTTCCATATACTAGAAAGGCATTTTTGAAATAGAAAAGTTGTATTTACATCACAGTGTTTAGAGGGGTCACAATTGAAATTAAATTTAGATAGGCAAAATAAAAATTATATTAACGATTTAAATATAGGAATCGCTACAAATGACAAGGTGGATTGACATATGTGAACAAATTAACTACCAGTAAACGCAACTTTAACACGTAAAAATACCCTAATCTAACCAGTCTAATGTGTTATTTCTAATCGAGACAAAGTAAAGAATAATTACAACTACTGCCACAACCGAACTAGTAATTAGAACGTCCAATTTACCGCGAATCAAAACAAAGATTGTCCAATGACCGTTGGTGGCATGAGGCGCTTGGGCACCCCTGCCCGACCCGAGGCACACTGACACTAAAACACTAGCTCACTTAATCACTCGGGGTTCGAGACCCGGCGGAACGGGGAGCCACGGCGTCATGTTGTCAACCTGCTGGGTGGCGGCACAGCTCGGCACTGAAGCATCGCGGAGGAGAGAGTGGCCGGCCGAGGAGAGAGGGGGGCGGCGTTGCTAGGAGACGCAGCGTCCTGAGGTGGCAGCGCGCCGCGGCAGACGGTGGGAACCTGTACCGCTTCCCGTCGCCATGGTAACGTGGGCAAGGTCGCCAGACTAGATTACAAGACCACCTCCACACGACGATTGGTATTACTGGGAACATCAATGTGACCTTACCCCACGAGCAAGCTAACGTCGTGTTATTACTGGCACTGGCAATGTCACCTTACCACACGAGCAAGCTAACGTCGTGTTATTACTGGCACTGGCAATGTCACCTTACCACACGAGCAATCTAACGTCTTGTTATTACTGGCACTGGAAATGTGACCTTACCACACGAGCAAGCTAACGTCGTGTTATTACTGGCACTGGCAATGTGACCTTACCCCACGAGCAAGCTAACGTCGTGTTATTACTGCCATTGGCAATCTCACCTTATCACACGAGCAGGCTTACGTCTTGTTGTTACTGGCACTGGCAATGATACCTTACCACACGAGCAAGCTAACGTCTTGTTGTTACTGGAACTGGCAATGATACCTTACCACGCGAGCAATCTAACGTCTTGTTATTACTGGCACTGACAATGTCACCTTACAACACGAGCAAGCTAACATCTTGTTATTACTAGCACTGTCAGTGTGACCTTACCACACGAGCAAGCTAACGTCTTGTTGTTACTGGCACTGTCAGTGTGACATTACCACACGAGCAATCTAACGTCTTGTTACTGCCATTGGCAATGTCACCTTACCACATGAGCAATCTAACGTCTTATTACTGCCATTGGCAATGTCACCTTACCACATGAGCAAGCTAACGTCTTGTTATTACTGGCACTGGCACCACATGAGCAAGATAACGTATTTTTATTACTGGCACTGGCAATGTCACCTTACCACACGAGCAAGCTAACGTCTTGTTATTACTGGCACTGGCAACACATGAGCAAGATAACGTATTTTTATTACTGGCACTGGCAATGTCACCTTACCACACGAGCAAGCTAACGTCTTGTTATTACTGGCACTGGCACCACACGAGCAAGATAACGTATTGTTATTACTGGCACTGGCAATGTGACCTTATCACACGAGCAAGCTAACGTCTTGTTATTACTGGCACTGTCACCACACGAGCAAGCTAACATAAAGTTGAGTGGGTTTTAATCCCTGAGAGTTATTCATTATGAGAGACGAGTTCAAAATAGACTATTAAAACAGTTTAGTTTAATATATATATATATATATATATATATATACACGATTACTAATAGTGTGATTTGTAAAGTATTGGAAAAAATAAGGTGTTGCATGGAGTATTAGGAGCTTAAATTAAACAAGTATTATAAAACATCACCCAAATATCATAAGTTTAAAATATACTAAAATACTTATTATAAAACATAATTATATAGATAAGTGGTTAAGAAGCAATACGAATAATTTGAAACATTATATTGAATGAAACACACACAAAAATACACTTATATTTTAAGGAAATATATGAAAAGTTATATAGTTTTATTCCCCAATAATGTGAATCAATATTAAATAAATAACTTTTACTAAGTTATTTTTACATTTTACCATAAATAATCACACACCTCTTATAATATGATGAACAAACAAATTCTTCCAATCAACTCATAGATATCAAAATTATATAGCTCGGACTTGCACTCACAGACACAACTTACAAAAGATACGAGAAAGTATTGAGCTTTACATACATCCCCTACAGAAGTAATTTCAATCCACAGTTTTCTCGGTAGGGCCAGTCGAACTTTAAATTCATGCATCAGAGACTTTCGCTCCACCGATATCTGATTTTTGATGCATTAATTTTTTTATACAAAACTACTTTTAGGTTGCCAAAGAGTACCTTGCGCTGTTTACAAGCAAAAAAAAATAATATAAATTTCAACACAGGTCCAACATGAAGGCACTCTCCAGTACTATATATATGAAAATGTTAATGGTTTGTTGTAATATGTGTGCCTGGCTCAGTCCTTATCAATCCATTAGTACAAAATGTATAAGCAACACACATAAGTATTAATAAACCATAATATTTATTATTTTTTAGCAATAAAATAGGCCAAAGATCTAATAAAAAGAATGTGATGTAAGAATAAAAAAAATTGTCTTGATATTATGATGGACTTAGAAGTTTTATGTCCCTCTCTAACTCAAAAAAGTGGGCCTACAGTAAAAATGGTTTGAAATATTTCGTTCAAGAGCATTGCGGCATTAAATGAAACATTTTTTAAATGACGAGGAAAAGTTGTAATTAAAATCGAGGGCACTCTTGACAGATATTCAAGAATTGTTGTCATTTTTCATGTGTAGAAAATTAAACTCTATGTTTTGACTGGAGAAATATTTTATTTGTTTTGACCAACAAAAGTTTTTATATAAAAACTGCAAAAACATCTACTTTTTTTTTCATCCCCTACACTCGTGCGTTGACGTAAAGCATGAGAATAAACACTTACGCTTGAATTTGCAAACATGAATTCAAAATACGTGTTAAACATATATACAAACACGATGGATACTTATAACTTAACATAATTATATTCCAGGCGTTCTTCATGTAGCGGCAGAAAGTTTGTCATGTTTAAAACATGGTTAGACGAACGGCTTTATCCTGTGCCAAAGCTAGTGACGCCAAATGTACCATTTCTAACGGCATCAGAGTCAGCCGTTCAGCAATAAAAGGTATTATGTGCCAAAACTTGAATATGTTTTAAATAATTTTATAGTTTTTTTTCCCTAAATGAATCGGTAGCAGTTTTGTATGACTAATATAAAAACAATACCTTTCCAATGTTTAAGGAAGGATTAAAAGTAAGTTAAAGCAAGTTTATTCGCAGTTTTCAAAAGAATTTTTTTTGACTAAAATAAAATAAAAATATTGATTTAGTAGATAAGTTAGGTTTAATTTTCTACACATTGTGAGATTAAAAGTTCTTGAATATTTGTCATGAACAACAAAGGAATTTGAGGAGAAACTTTTTAAACTAAAGGAAAAGTTTTGTTCAAATTCCAGGAAGCTTATTACAAATTTTCAAAAACTGTTGGTATTAATATGTGTAGAAAATTAAACTAAATGTAATCACTGAAGCAATATTTGATTTGCTGTTAAAAAAATGTGTTTTGTTAAAGAAAAAATGTATTTCCATCCCACCTAAAAAAAAAGAAACTTCAAAATGAACCGTTCACCTTTAAGTTTTGAGTTGGTTCTTTTTTCTACCAAATTGACAGTGATCTCAGCTTTCTTTATTCCAAACTTTTCTCGGGTCTCGGATCTGTGAGCGAGTGCTTTGCCATCACTGCAAAAGATCGCGTTTCAAGCAGTACTTCCCAAAAGAAGGAGGGTGTAGTAACTCAAGGGAATGTTCTCCCCCCCTGACCCCCCGCACCCCAAGCTTTTACACAGCTACGTAAATGGTAAATGATGGTTAGGTTTAAAGGAATAAAAAGCACTGGCGCTGAAATCAATAGGGAGGTCGACTGAGTTGGGCTAGGGCCATAAATATCGAGCGATAGGACGCCTGGCGGAAAAGATTAAACACCGAACCTATGTCAAGGTTGATCATGACACTTACCAGAGGTTTGTTGGGGGAGGCAATAAAGTGCTATTTACAAACACATTGATTACATCACCACATGCCCGACAAACATATTTAAACAACAGCCCAATTTTCATAGGGAAAAAATTATCTGTCAGATTTTAAAAGTTATATCTACTTTAACGTATTCATACATCAAGCCAGGTGATCTTGAGCTATCAATTTTAAGAGATGGCATCAAAATGTATAAAATAACATTAATACCGGGTGGCCTCAAAACTACTAGAATAAATAAAATTCCCTCACTTTTACCTGATCCGAAAATACAAATTTCTCTGACCATAGGCCCAGTTAGAAATTTATGAAGAAATTTTTTAAAAAAACTTCAAAATACTCTATTTGTTATAAATAATTAGTTTTTAAATTCACTCAAACTTATAATTTACAAAGGTTGACAAAATAAATGTTTGAATATAATGCAATTAAGACATTTTTCTTCCCTAGAAAGCCAAATATATCCTTTTCCTGATTGACTATCAATTTCCCTGAGATTTCCCTGCTTTTCTTGGTCGTTCCAAATTGCTTTTACAAGTGTTTTATATTTTCTCTGACTGTGGTCACCAGTTAATAGTATAGTATTAACATGTTATATATATATTTAGCACCGCGTATTACTACCCGTTCGGGTTGTACGCTTCAAGTACTAATTACGCTAATGGATTAAGAATTGGGAAGGTTGAATTAGAGGAAGTGAACCCACATTTGTTTGGAGGGAGAGTTGAAAACCATTTAGGAAAAACCTCCCCCAATTCATCCGACCGAGATTCGAACCTCGATCTCCCCGTCCTCAGCAGTCGAGCTCAACACGACTAGCGCGTTAGCCAACTACGCCACCGAGGCGGGTTATTAAAATGTTATAAATGTTGACCACAAATAAAATTTCTTCATATCAAAATCCTCCCATAGCGAAGTACGTGTAAAATACCACACTAAGTTTTAGTTCCTCGATGTTTACTAATAGGAAAGCAGGACGTAACAATTAGCAAAAAGCCAATATTTTTATCAAAACCCTACGGAATCGCACCAAGGTCTTCTACAAAAATGGTGGAAAAAACATACCACTTACCCATGTGCTGCAAATTTTATTTAACTACAGATGAGACAAGTATGATACAAATAAAAACAATCAAATTATGTATTTTATTTTGTCCCAAATTTATTTCTCTCCGCCCCTCTGAGAGAGAAGTATTGTGATCGTAAAAATAGAATTAAATTCCAGATTTTGATAAATGTCGACGATACATGACCCCATGAACCCAAAAAAAAGTGGTTTTCGCGATGCCGTCCATCTGTCTGTTTATTTATATCTCGGCTTAATTCCAAAAGAAACCATTTTACCGTTCGAGATAAAACCTGCTATTTAGGGCTTTCTTAAGCTTCTCGCAAGGAATTTATGGAATTAGATATACAACCGAAAAATTAATGGTAGTTTCCAGAAGGGCAAAAAGAATTTTAAAAATATTATTTTCTCAATATTCGCCCTAACGATGTTGGTTATATTTTGTATCTACAGTAGCCCCATGGCTTCTTTGGTGCTGTCTGACAGCTCACAGCAGACAATTGACGGCTTTGAAATGTTACAAGACCAAATTATGTGTCCCTACGCCGAACCATATGTTCTGCAAAAACATGTGTTTAGCAGCTGTCATTTCTGAAGTCAAAATTTAGGGATGTACCTAAATGTTGATTGTCAGAAGTCAGCTGTGAGCTGTCAGTCAGCGCCAAAGAAGCCTTGGGGCTACTGTACATTGTTTAATATTACAAACAAAATGACAGTTCTCGTTTTTCCATTTACATGAGCAGAAATGTCCAATTTTGATCATATCTCCGCAGCTATGTGAGAGGTAAAATAACTTTCAATTATAATGTTGTAATATTATTATTTTTATTATTATTAGCACCGCGTCTTACTACCCGTTCGGGTTATACGCACTTACGCTAATGTGTAATGGTAGGGTGATTGTGATATGAAATGGAGGACCTACAGTTTAACGTGGAATCCGAACCACGGTGGAGGCCTGGAATTCCCCACATTTACAAGATGTCTTGTCAGAGGTGAAGGAAAGGTTTGGTAATCAGATAAATCTTTGCCGGGACCGAGGATTGAACCCCGGCCGCCAGCAAAGAAGTCTGCCACCTTACCCCTAGACCGCCAGGTCACCTGTAATACTAAAAAATTATTTTTATAAAACCAATAGTTTATTATCTATAACCTTAATTATGCAGCTCATTGAAATGTAAAATTGACTGTTATGCCCTTTGGCGGACAGAGATGGTATTATTATCACAAGGTTTCTGTAACAACGTATGTTATTTAATTCAGGATTAGTGGTGGAGTGTTTCTGCAGCAATGTATACTATTTTGCCTCACAGATCTGACGAGTGTTTAGTAAATGGCTCTATTTTAAGATAAACCAGAGAGAAAGTCTGCGCTGCAACGTACCATTTATTTTTCTTTGTGCACTGCATCTTACTAGCGTCAGTGATATCCGCATTTTACGATTATATTGATGGGGGAGGGATGAGTAAATTAACACTTATTAGAAAATCAGAGCGAAGAAACAAATTTAAGAGAAAAACAACCTCAGTATACCCGACGGAAATTAAAACACGACCTCTTGCCCAATGACTCCAATAATTCTCTCAAATTAACAGTTAAATAAACACTTTATGATCGGAATATTTACTAATCAAGCAATAATTTCATGAAGTCTGCTTCAAGCGCTGAACTCAAGAGAACCCGTACGAGAATTAACACTAAATAGAGATTATACATAATGAAAAAAAAAAATGTTCAGAATAAAACATAACTAGGAAGTCCTAGGGACGAATAACCTACGCATAGCAGTGTAAGAAATCGTTTGATTAGGTTCAAAATAATTTGTTATTTAATTAGTTATACACAGGGCGTTTCCCAGGGAACGACTATGGAGGTTTTCTGGCCATTTTCCCTGTCAGAATTCTACTTTAATGCAGGTTTGTTTGTTTTAAAGGTATTTTTCCTTGTCAGAATTCTACCATAAGGTAACAGGTATGTTTGAAAGGCCTTTTTCTCAGACAGGATTCTACCATATAGTAGGACGGTATGTTTGAAATACCTTTTTCACTGTCAAAATTCTAATATATAATTTAGTAGAATATTGGTAGAAAAAAAGATCTTACAGACATTCCTTCCTATTCTAACAAATGTGCAAATCATCGCAAGTCAACATTTTTGTTATGTTTTGTATTCCTGAAACAAAACAAAGCAGGATAGCTGTAACTTAAGTTATTATAGTTATTCGGGGGTGGAGAGGGGGGTTAAGTAGAGGGGAAAGGAGGGGGGAAATTAGGAATAAGGAAGATAAGAGATGAAGGTAAAGTACAAGTGCAATGTTCCCGTTTTGTGACGAAACCGATGAGAAAACAAAAGTAAACTGATAAAACCAATATTTAAACCCAATTAAATTCGGAAAGCCCCAATTAAAATAACTTTCCGAGGCATGAGAGAGAACCCCCATTTCTCAGGGGACTTAGTAGGAGCAAACCGATGGATCAATGGCGGAGCCATCTCTGTTCTTGGAGCACTTTGGGAGGTTTGAATTTCTCTTTAGGGTCGATCCCAGAGTCCCCAAGTCCCTGAATGAGGGGATTGGCTGAACCCGGTACCTGAACGCAGGATTGTGACAGCTCACGGAAGAGATCCTTGATACTTCTCGTGTATAATAAATTCAGCAACAGTCCTGAGAATCAGGCTGTGTTCACAATCACTAGTAAACAATTGTTTAGAAACGAGTGAATATTCTCGCGTGTGTGAGTCAAAATATGTTCAGTGTTTTTAAAATTTTATTTGAGGTATTTCACGCGCATTTCATGAACCGACTGATTATATCAGCATACGAGAATTTCTATAAGCGAGTGCGAAAGAGCCTACCAATTTTACCGGTAAAGGTATTTTCACGTACATTTTCAGGGTTCTTTTATATGCCAAAATCTACTTGGGACAGACGGCTTTACTTCTCATCCAGAGGAGGTTATTCTACGGATTTTTATCGCTCAATAAATATTTGTAGACCTCACCAGGGTTTGAACCCACAAACATCAGGTCCTGAAGCGAGCACTTTACCCTAAAATCACAGAGGTCAACCATGAATTTCTAAGAGAAATTAATGAATAAAAGACTTTGGCCAGCCAATTTTTAATTATTTTTTTTTTAATTTGGTTCTCCTGTAATTAAGTTGTCATTCAAGACTGTTGAAATTACTCTGATGTGTAGAGAACTAAACTAACACTAAATCACGCTTTCTTTCACTACACTTTAAAACTTAACAATTTAACTTATGTTGCACTTGCACCAATTAATCTCTTAATTGTCATGGTTATTAAATTTTGTACTTTACCTTACATGTCGATAATATATTTAATGTTCGAAAACAAGGTGCTTAGGAAGATATTTGGTCCAAAAGTGAATAAGATAATAGAGTGTGGAGGTTACATACCTTGTACCCATACATCGTTAGTGAGATCAAATCTTGCAGATTAAGATGGAGAGTACTATAGCCCTGTTAAGGGGAGTGACTGCAAACCCAATGGGAAGAGACCACTAGGAAGACCTAGGCGCAGATGGGAAGATAACATTATAATGGACCTGAAAAATATAAGGTGTAATGAGGTGGACTGGATATAACTAGTTCAAGGTAGAGATAGGGTGTAATTAGCTGGACAGGACATAACTATCCCAAGGTAGGGATAGGGTGTAATGAGGTGGACCACATAGAACTACCTCAAGATAAAGATAAGGTCTAATGAGGAGGACTGGATATAACTAGTTCAAGGTAGAGATAGTGTTATGAAGTGGACTAGATATAACTAGCTCTAGAGTGGGATACATGGCGTATTTTTGTAAGTGCGGCAATTAACTTTCAAGTTCCTAATGCCATAGAGTAAGTAAGTAATGTTATTTCCATGCTAGTTTGGTGTTTGTACACATCATATGTATGTGTTTGTTATATGAAACTAACTTTCTTTAGTAAAGATAATTTTGTTATTCTTATTAAAAATATATATAATATAATCATACATTACTCTATATCAGTTCATTATTTAGTTACCAAAAAAATGCAATAGTTTCCAACCATATATATACATTATTATTATTAGCACCGCGTCTTACTACCCATTCGGGTTATACGCACTTACGCTAATGTGCAAATGGTAGGGTGATTGTGAGATGAAATGGAGGACCTACAGTTTAACGTGGAATCCGAACCACGGTGGAGGCCTGGCATTCCCCACATTCACAAGATGTCTTGTCAGAGGTGAAGGAAGGGTTTAGTAATCAGATAAATCTTTGCCGGGACCGAGGATTGAACCCCGGCCGCCAGCATAGAAGTCTGACACCTTACCCCTAGACCACCAGGTCACCCTCATATATATATATATATACACAGCTATTATTTATAACCACGCTAAGTGTCCGAGAGTTCCAGGAAAGATTGATCCTCACATAAATGAGAACTCTTTAAAGCAAATTCCCCCGACTAAGAAGAGGCTCAGCATTCCGAGAACGTGGTAGATAGGCGATAAGTGATTTAACCGCCCTACTAGGAAATTAAGCCTAGAAGATGGTAGTAAATGGATGGATACGCGTAGAGCCGAGTGGTTTAGCTCCTGGCTGGAAACTAATTAGAAGATGTTCAATGTCACCCTTTCCAACCGAACTTAGCATTGCCGCTGTTTCTTTAGACGTCCCGGTTAGAGAGCACAAGGACAAACTTGAACCGCAGAGAGACGCTCACTATTTATAAGATCGGAATCTGAGCGTTATAGTGGTTTTAATATGTCAGGAAGACACAGGAGAGCGAGAGAGAGGAAGGAAGAGAGGATATGGATGTCAGAGTGAAGGAAGCTTAAAGCGAGAGTCATCAACGATTAAAAGACGAGAAACAAACTTCGTTCCTCATAAGGCCTGTGAGTGCGTTATTCAAGTAGAATTTACAATTAAATCATTTCAAGACAGTTTAAAATGAAGCTAAGCAAAATTAATGGATAAATAATAAAAGTGTAAGTTTATCCTAGATAACAGATATTTTGAGTTAGAAATAGTATGTATTTAATCTAGTTAAGTCTTTCTGAGGGAAAAAATTAATTTAAAAATGTTTGTTAATATTATTTTTACTAAATAGCTTAAAAAACACATTTTAATTTAATTTTTTCGAAGATTTACACTTTTTCTTTTAAATAACGTGTCACCTATAGCTATATAGGTAATAGTTTTTATAGAAAGTGTTTTATCAATAATTTTGTTACTTTTCTCAGAAAATATCGTTTTCGAAACGGTAGATTTTAATATATTTTTCTTTAATAAGTGCAAGATAAAAGTATAGTTAAATATTGAGATAAAAAGTCGAATACATTACAAAGGATTCACGTAAGTAGATAAAACTTAAGGGGACCGCTTCAGTAAGCGAGAAATTGCCATACATACGCCCAGCTCTAACGCAATATTTAATTTTAAGATGAGTTATTTCAAAATATGGTTAGCACCAAAATAAAGTCGTATAGATTCCAACATGGCTCTTTTTCCTTAACAACCTTATAGTTTGATGTGTATTAATAGAAAAAAAATTGTGGGCATTCTACTCATCTTCAATGACTTTCTAAGTATTTTTGCGGAGCCATGAAACTAGGCTTTATGAAAAAAAAGCTCTAGATTTAAACCTCCTTTATCAAATATAATAATTATTGTATAGGCCCACTGCAGAAAATTTTAATATATTTGAGAACTAGCAAAGTGCTTTGCCTCTTTGGCCTGAGCTAAGAAGTTATGTAATTTTCATTCTCCTCTTTCTTATTAATATGACACAGAGTGGATGTATGTGAAGTGCAAAAGGGAGTATAGTTTATATATAATATAAAAATAGTTCCAGAAAACGATACAGACCATTGTATTTTTAAGCCGTGTGGCCTGAAAGCAGTTAATACTTTCTCTCTGACCAAGGAGGCCACCTTAACGACACTCAACCTATTGCTATAAAAACTGCGAAAATACTTGTATACATTGCAAGCCTGCTGTGAAAACATTGCAAGTGTGGTGTGAAAACATTGCAACCATAGTGTGAAAACACGGCCATAATGGTGTGAAAACATTGCGAGCATGGTGTGAAAACATTGCCAGCATGATGGGAAGATCCTGCAAGTCTGGTGTGAAAACACGGCCAGCATGGTGTGTAAACATTACAAGTGTGGTGTGAAAACATTGCAGGTCTGGTGTGAAAACATTGCAAGTCTGGTGTGAAAACATTGCAAGTCTGGTGTGAAAACATTGCGACCATAGCGTGAAAACACGGCCAGCGTGGTGTGAAAACATTACAAGTGTGGTGTGAAAATATTACAAGTCTGGTTGTGAAAACATTGCAAGCATGGTGGGAAAACAATGCGATCATGGTGTGAAAACAATGCGAGCATGGTGTGAAAACAATGCGAGCATGGTGTGAAAACAATGCGAGCATGGTGTGAAAACACTGTAGGCATGGTATGAAAACATTGCGAGCATGGTGTGAAAACACTGTAAGCATGGTATGAAAACATTGCGAGCATGGTGTGAAAACACTGTTAAACATGTTTTGAAAACACTGCAACCACGGTGGGAAGACGATAAATGGAACACATATAAATGACAATAAAAGCCAGGACTGTGTTATACATTGTTATTCTTTATGATCAATATTTTAAATTTGGATTTACAAAGTTATACACACAATGTCAAATGACATTCTATGAAGTATTGTGCAATGGAGTATTTTACAGCATTAAATGTTGTATTGTTGATTTTCATGAAGGAGTCTGATCAGACATCATAAAAATAGAAGAGTAGGGGTCTTAAGTCGAAGACTTGGCGTACCGATTCCACAGTTAAGCACATCTGACAGATTATGTGAACATGCAACAAAGTTTTGATGTATCTTGCAAGATCAGATTGAAGAGTGGGAGACAAAGAGCACTTTTGTGGTGTAAAACATCCATAAAACCATTTCACACTTCAGTATAAGTTTTATATTTGTAATAAGGTAGAAGAAAGGTGGAAAGAAACATATAAAATGAACGAACAAAATATGTATTTTACAATGAAAAGAGCACAATTCACAATTTGCATTGCTGCCATTGGATATTGATGTCCTTGGTGAGCTTTATTTTGGAGTCGGGCTTGATTCATAAAATCTAGCAATAGTACTTTTAATTGGATCGACTTCAGAACCCCTTTTTCTAAAATTGTTTAAAATTCAACCTTTATTTTTATATTTATTATTATAATTTGATAAGTTTTACTATTTTTTTAAAAAGTGTGGTTCAATGCTTTGACACAACACGAGAGTATTAGTGATTGTTATTAATAGTTTTAAAAATAACCTTTTTAATTTATTTGTTTGAAAAACTTTATTTTCCATTCATTTAATTTATTAAAGATATTTAACCAGCACTTTATGAAATCACTGAATATAGCAGATCAAGACTTATGAACTAACTTTATTCTGGAACAGACACAACATCCAGTCCCTGGTCGTTAATTCATCACCGTGAAAGGGTAAACTCACGTTTCACAAGTGGTAAATTTTTCAGCCATGTTAGGAATCGAACCCGGGACCCTTATCTTAGTAGAAAGACATCGACTGAGCTGAGGTGTTTGACGAAAAACTTTATAATATTTAAAATATTTTAGGTCAATTAAAGTATTTATTAATTTTATAGTTCAGAAGTCTGAATAAATTTGTTCTAGTTTGATTAGTGTATATAAACATTTTCGAAGGTTCCCGTTTTATCGTAAACATAAAAATTGTTAGTTCAAGTAAAATAATATCGTAACTACATTTTATTTACAGAGATACGTCGATGCTTAATCATGTATTTTCCAAGTTTGGGTGAGATAGATTAGTTATTATTTTCACCGTCATTATTAATTGCTATACACATATTTTTTATCACCACGTCTAACCAACTATATTTTCGTGGAAGGAGAGTGGGAAACCATTTAAGGAAAAACATCCTCAGTAGACCCGACCGGTATTCAAAATCTAATCTTTCCGTCGTCAGCAGACCAATGGTAGTCCAATGCCTTATGCGCACATATTAATTACGCTAGTGAGGTAGGGATGTGAAAGGTAGAATTCATAGGAACTGTATCCATATTCGCGTGGTGAGAGAATGGAAAACCATTGAAGAGATACACAATTAATCCTAAAGTTTTTAAGGAAACACACAACTCATAAACAAGGTTATCACATTATTTCATGTGATTTTAAATGGCGATAAGGCTAATGGTATATTATGCAAAAACAAAATATTATTTTTACATCAAACTTATTTTACTAGATGAACATTGGTCTCAATTTATCACATTCAGCCAAATTTAATGAAAGCATTATAAGATAATATTTACATAATAAAGGTCTTAATTTTGACCTAATTGTAAAAATACATCATTAGGTTTCAACAAATATGGTTACTTATTTAAGCGTGTGTTTTGGGGTGAATTATTTTACTCGGCTTGTATACATATTTTTATTACACGTATTTTTAAACATTTGATTTAAAAAGGTATGATAAAACTCAAATCAGACACATTATCTTATTCGGTGGAGTGTGTTTGTCTACTGAGCTAAGGGTCCTGGGTTCGAATGCCAGCATGACCAAAGAATTAAATATTGGTGAAATGTGGGTTTACCTTTTCACACTGATGAATTAACGGCCGGGGACTGGATGTTGTGTCTGTCCTAGTCTTAAGTTAGATAATAAGATAAGGCATATGAAGCTACAACAAGCCAGCAAGCCGTTAACGGAATATATGACTTGAATAAAAAACTGACTCAGGGCATAGGCTGGAAACAGTAATGTATGTAGGCCTAAAGTAAATTATAACACTCAAGCAAAACTTTTTTACCCCACCACTTTTTAGGGGGCTATGCGCATACAAAAATCGCGTTTGCGTATTAGAGATGAGGAAATTGGAATTTATAGAAATGTACCTGCATTCACGTGGAGGTAAAGTGGAAAAATATTTAGCAAGATACACACTTAGTACACTTGAACGAGAATCGAACCTGATCTCACCGGCAATCCAGTGACGCGTTAGAACATGCGACCACCGAACGGTCGAATGTTATTAATATTTATAAGCTTTACCAAAAAGACATCCATCCAACATACACAAAACAATCATTTTCAACCACGAAAAATGCAACTCTATTATGATTCCTATTTATTGGGAGTGAATTGATAACTGTCGAAAGTGACAGCAGGATAATGGAGAGTGAATATTTGAAAGTAGACCTTGTATTTTTAAATGTCGGAAACCCTTAATTGAATTGCAATCATAATATTACTAGACTTCGATGCTATTTTTAGAGCATAATAAAGCTGGACTTATTTTAGGAAAACATTTCATGATTGAAATAGTTGTTTTTTTACTTTCTACATTTTTTTAGAGGTTAGTAAGAAAATAGGTTTAAAAGTGAACATTGAAAATACTAAGTATATGATCACACAGAGAACACAGATTGACGACGATAATTTAGAGATCACTTCAAGCAACAATCATTTGATAGGGTTAACGACTTTAAATATCCAGGAACAATTTTAACAAGCGATAACGATTTTAGATGGGAAATTAGGAATATAATACAGTCGCGAAATGCATGCTATTACCCAGTCAGTAAGTTGTTGACCTTTCACCTGGTTTCAAGGGGTGTACATCTCAGAATATACAAAACAATCATTTTACCAGTTGTTTTCTATGGGTGTGAAACGCGTTATTTTACCTTACATGACAAATAATATATAAAAAATAGCATGTTTGAAAACAGGGTGCTTAGGAAGATATATGGTTCAAAAAGGGATGAGGATACTGAGGAATGGAGTAGGGTGTATAATGATAAGTTGCATAACCTGTGTTAATTCCAAGACATTGTTGGGATAATAAAGTATCGTAGATTAAGGTGGGCAGGACATGCAGCGCGAATGGGGGAATCTATAGCCTTGCTCAGGGTATTGACTGGCAAACCCAATGGGAAGACCTAGACGCAGATGGGAGGATAACATTAGGATAAACCTGAAATAGTTAGGGTATAATGAACTGGACTGGATAGAACTAGCTCAATATATGGATAGGGCGTAATGAGGTGGACTGGCTAGAACAAGCTCAAGATAGGGATAGGGCGTAATGAGGTGGACCGGATAGAACTAGCTCAAGATAGGGATAGGGCGTAATGAGGTGGACTGGATAGAACTAGCTCAAGATAGGGATAGGGTGTAATGAGGTGGACTGGATAGAACTAGCTCAAGATAGGGATAGGGCGTAATGAGGTGGACTGGATAGAACTAGCTCAAGATAGGGATAGGGTGGAATGAGTTGGACTGGATAGAACAAGCTCAAGATAAAGATAGAGTATAATGAGGTGGACTGGTGAGAACTAGCTCAAGATAGGGATAGGGTGGAATGAGGTGGACTGGATAGAACAAGCTCAAGATAAAGATAGAGTGTAATGAGGTGGACTGGATAGAACTAGCTCAAAATAAAGTTAGGTGGCGTGCTTTTGTATGTGCAGCAATGAACATTTAGTTACTATTGCCATAGAGTAAGTAATATTTATTTGTACGCAACTTACTAACAGGTTGTCTCCCATGTACCAAATATTGAATTTTGCTTAAGGCGATAGTGACAGAAAATAAATGTTTAGGGACCGCCCAGTTGAACATTGCCATACATCGTAGATTAAGTTCAGCCGGAGAGTGTAATAAATCATTTCAGAAGCTCTAGAAGCTTACAAGCTTGGCGCGTCTTGTAATACGCTGGAGAGTGTAATCAGTGGACCACTGTAAAGCTTGATTCACATGCTAACCAAAAAAATGAGGGCAGAATCTGCCTGAGTAGCGCATCAATTCACACTATAGATCCATCATGCTTTGGAACGCAAACTAAAAACTACTGATTAGCAACGTTATTCGCTTTTATATTATTTTTCACAGTGGGTGTTTTCAAATAATTGTGTTGCGTTGAGAAACAAATCAAAACAGAATAAAAATGACACACATTACTTTCATCTAACGAGTTATTTCAAATTATTTCACAACATTTGACGCATCTGTCAAAATATATCACTTTGTAAGTACACGCGCACTGACAGGTCTGTGTGATTGGGTCTACCAAGCAGATGTCACGTGAAAGTAAGCAAGTGAAACAATTTAAAGTCACACCGAACAGACGTCACGTGACCACATTTTATTTTAATTCTTCTCTTGTTCTTAGAACAATAAAAGTATAGTCACTATTTAGTTAAATAGGTCTAAACATTATACATCACTCATTCAGATACGACAAGGAGTATAAGCTACCTCTTGATGCAATAAATAGTTCGCCGCGGGGGTGGAGTGGTAGGTTTCAAGTGGCCGGAACTACAAATATGACGGCGGCTCCCAACCTACGAGTACATTTGGAAATACCAATGGATTTATGTTTCAGTGTAAGATGACGTGGTGAAAAGAAATATTTTATCATCAGTAATTCTAATCCCGAGGCCATTTCAGTTACATTACCGATGATTATGTCACTATTCAGTCCACTTAGAAAACAAAACTTCTATTTTTTTATAAATTGTAGGTGACCTGGTGATCTAGGGGTAAGGTGTCAGACTTCTGTGCTGGCGGCCGGGGTTCAATCCTCGGTCCCGGCACAGATTTATCTGATTTCCAAACCCTTCCTTCACCTCTGACAAGACATCTTGTGAACGTGAGGAATGCCAGGTCTCCACCGTGGTTCGGATTCCACGTTAAACTCTAGGTCCTCCATTTCAATCTCACAATCACCCTACCATTACACATTATCGTAAGTGCGTATAACCCGAACGGGTAGTAAGACGAGGTGCTAATAATAATAATAATAATAATAATAATAATAATAATTTATAAATTGTTAGACAATAGCTTTTTGGAATATTTAAATTTGTAAAATTATCTTTCACCCGCTACTTGTTTATAATACAAATCTAGTAACAGTCTGTATTCACTAAACAAATTCTTTTAAGTTTGGCTTGAGAAATTGTTTATAATAAACACACCAGCCGCAGATTCGGATATATCATGAACGCAGTAGATCTAATGATGCACATTAGGTCCCCGATAGAATTGAAAGGAACCCCACTTCGAATTATTCAACACTAGAACTACACGCTATAGCCAGGGAATATAAAAGTAATTACGTGTTTGGTACTTTATTCTTTAATTATTCTTCCCGGATTTTCTTTTCGGTGGAATCTTCATATTCATAGCGTTCGTTATCTTACAAGGAATGTTAAGTGTTCCATATCATTTCCTGATAAGTCATAATTAATATTCAGACCAAGGACACTTACTTGCCTACCAAGAGTTACATGGAGCTTCGAACTATTGCTTCTGTATTTTGTATGAACTGTGATATATTTGTGGCGTTTCATTAATAAAATATATTAAATGAGGGTAGTAGCTGTGTCAAGAGTAAAGGGCAAAATTAAGTGGGTCGAGGCAGAAACATAATAGCCCTCAATGATTTACATGGGATATTTTCACTATTTAAACGTCTATAAAATCCTGAAATCTAGCAACAACAAAAAAAAAAGTAAATCCACGGATATTAGTAATTCTCAAGGATTTGACTGACTGTAAAAACAACTTGTAATTCAAGGGGTATGCAACCAGAAATCACCACTAACATATTTTGTCGTCAATGAGGGTTATCTTGTTTTTGCCCCGACCCCCCCAATTATCGTTTGATCAATATAAATAAAATATAGAGGACACAATCAATGTGGTTCCAGTTTTCCCAGATGCCACCATTTTATATTATCGTCATCGAATAGAATTAAAAGTTGGTCCAAAACATACAAAATACAACATATACAAGATCAAATGTTAGCTTATTTAGCACACGGTTTCACATTTAATAATCCTATTATTTATGAATCCAAGTAAAATATATAAAACAAGATCTTTTAGTGAGTAGACGTGTCTGTCATGTGCACACACTGTAAATTCGTGAATGGTATATATATAATTTTAAATAAAAATATATTTTTAAAAGCGTCTTTACAACAACAACAACAAAAGTGGTCGTTTACTTAACTAAATGAACAAGAGTAAATTTAGCCTATAGAAATATACTCTTAGATATACAGAAAATATTCAGAACACAATATATGTACACACATTGAAGTATATACACACAGTGAGGTATATACACACAGTGAGGTATATATATCAATATGCATACAGTATGTACATAGTATAGTGTATCTACATA
This sequence comes from Timema californicum, assembly GCA_902141385.1. Lineage (NCBI taxonomy): Eukaryota > Metazoa > Arthropoda > Insecta > Phasmatodea > Timematidae > Timema > Timema californicum. The sequence continues at coordinate 5,774 of CABFOW010002653.1, read as the reverse complement.
CACTCATAAGCAGTTTATATACACACGCAGTATATACACCCAAAGAATAGTATACATACACAAAATATTATATAGAGAGTATAGTATCTATATATACACAATAGATCTATATACACATACGGTATATACATAAACAATATTTATATACATACACAGTATTTATTATATACATACACAGTGTATATATATATATTTAAATAAATCAAAAAGAATAGTAGCTTGAAAGGAAATTATGGCCCACTATGTTAATCGCAATAAAACTATCTGGAAGAGTATGGATATTTGTTATAAATAAGAGTACTTCTATTATTATTATTATTATTATTATTAGCACCGCGTCTTACTACCCGTTCGGGTTATACGCACTTACGCTAATGTGTAATGGTAGGGTGATTGTGAGATGAAATGAAGGACCTACAGTTTAACGTGGAATCCGAACCACGGTGGAGACCTGGCATTCCTCGAGTACTTCTAGCTAGTATTTCTCTTACCGTTGACTTTGCTCCCGCCATGTTTTTGAATTAAGGAATTTTAACATAACTTAATTTAGCAGACCTACTTTTTTTCAAAGATACGTTCAAGATCATATTGGTAGACGTTTAAATGAGTGTGAAAGGTTTGGCTGGTAAAATAAATAAAGCTGGTTTAATATTTTGTAAGTATCCACAAACACATAAATGCACAATATATTTGATTTATATACTGGTAACTAACGTGGAGTAAAGTAATTATGAATTAAAATAACTGTTTAAATTAGTATAACTCAACCAATATTTTTTTAAACACAAAATTAATAATAGTTATATTATGTCCCTGCCGTTACAAACAGCCTTAAGAATTATCTTTTGATAAACTTCTTGTTTTATTTAATGTTAAAATATATCTTTAAATTATTGCTTGAATTTTAAGTTGATATTTTTCCTTGCTGATAAAGTTAGGCAGAAAAAAACAAATCATACCATATTCAATGTTGCTTAACTTCACATTTTTAATATTGTTGTTCACGTGGTTTAAGACGCGAGTTTCATAATATATTTTTAAAAAAAACGACCGAGCTGCTCGATCGATTGCTATAAGTTTAAATTCGAATCACTTGGATTGAACTGATAAACTAAACACTTTTTGAGCGGCCACTATTTTGTAACAGATAATCAGATCGCCAACCTATATAAATAATTCACTAAGCTTGGGTTCAAAGAATTCCTATGGCAAATTATTTCGTTAAAATTGGTGAACATATTTTGCAGTAATCGTGGAACAAACTATCGTTCACTTAGTGTAGTGAGCATCGAACCAACTGCTGATAATTTGTTCACACCAAGAAAGCTAGTCGTAGAATAGCCAATGTTTGTCAGTAACGCAGGTTTAGACCTAACGAGCGAGTTCTCAGTTCTCATACCTTCTCACTCTATTTATACCTTGTCCAATAAAAAATACATAGTGGTGAAGGCAAACCATTTCGATCTATATGTCCCACTGCCAGTTTTAGGTAGCATGCTCCTTTTTTCCCCGTTCTCGTTACGCGGTAGGATACTAGAAGTGATTCAGTTTTCTTCTTTACCTCATCAAGTCGATATTTCAAATGTTATCAATTGCGTTCCAAGCATCTAATTTTATTGAAATATATTTGTACACTCCACAAGTAGAATCCTAAAGACATCTTTATCATGTTCTATGAGTTGTAGGCACAAATAATTATTCCAATCCAGGATTGATCTCAGTCCGAAATTATTAATTAGCAGGTAGACAAACTTGTAAGTAGTTGCACGGAACGAAAGGATCCTTTGATAAAACCGCTCAGTCGAACGAGCGCGTCCAAATCAGAAGGAATGCTCTACACAGCTGTTCGCGCACTCTTTCGTGTAATTTAAACCAACCAAGCGAGCATTCTTAGAAAATTTTATACCACTAGACCATTTGAGCGAACATAATCGAGCACCGCAAGAATTCTCGCTACACGTTTACCTCGAGAGAATTTAGGTAAAGTGGGGAAAGCTTGAGTATGCGCTCGCTTGGTCCAAAATCACGTGCATACTTCTAAATACAAGTGTTGTAATAGTTTAGAAATATTGTTTTATTTTTAATATGTGAAAATACAGTTTATTATTTTTAAGAGTAAATCCTTAGTTAATAGTTAAGGATTAATACAGGCGGAAAATAGCTCTCCTCCATTGTAGTTAAAAGTGAGCGTTTCAAGCATCGCTACTTATTTTGGTATTATTTTCTGTGCCACGACTTCACTCTCTAATTGACAGTTACCCCTGTAAAACGAATTACTGTTGGCATCAATTATTCGTGCATTATCCATGGATCGACCGACCTGCAACATTTCCAAACCATAGTTATCGTTGTAATGAGAGGAACACACCCATTCTGCCTAACACGTACTACAAGAGCTGGGGAATTAGTGCTCTCTGTTCAAACAATAGTAATAGATAACAAATGAAAACATACTGAGTTTCAGGGAACTTCTCAGTCGTGTAAAAAATATAAGACATGAGCGTATTAAAATATTTAGTGTCATTCATTGTTTTTCGTAATAAAATAATATTGTTTTAAATATGTTGGAGTTTTGGGATGAAATTAAACAAATATACCATAAGTGCATTGCATTTTTTTTAAACATAGTACAAAAGAATTAATCCAAAGAATACAACTGCTGAGAAAAGAAGATAAATGCACTAGGCAAAAACACAAAATACAATAATTAAAAAAGTGATAAGATTTTAAAAAATCTTAAAAAGAGGAAAAAACTTTAATGGCCTATTCTATAAGAGCAAGAATCAAATATAATTTTTTTTAAGTCTCCTATCGTGTAGAAAGGGGCAAACAAATTACTTCAGAAGCAATGTCACGTAACAGAAAACGAAGGTCACCTTTAAAATCAAGAGCCAGGCGGATAGGGGCATACTCGCGACACTCCAACAAAATGTGGTACACACTAAGGGGAGCATCGCAAAACTCACACAATGGAGGTGGATCCCCTCTTAGTAAAAGCCCATGGGTCAAAGAAGTATGCCCGACGTGGAGTTTTGTCACTATGACCACCTCTTTTATAGACTTTCGAGTACAACACGGACAATGGAACCCAAGCATAGTAAACCAGAAAGGCGAACATTAAGATGCACAAAATGTATACATTTTAAACTAGAGTGTTGTTCGAATGTAAAACTCTCGTTTCACAAGGTAAACCAAACATATAATTAGAATCGTCCACTGCAAAATTAGACCTCACAGAGGCCCCCTACTTTGATCCGCCCGTGTAGATAAGACCAAATCATTCAACAACTATCACCAGTTTACAATATACTAAAAACTAGATTATAAAACGTGTATAGATAAGTATATAGAAGGGTCTATTAGATATATAAGTGGTGAATAACGTATTAAAATACCTCTCATATATAATGTGCAGCGTTTTTGCCTTTGGAAACTTAGCAATATCGAATTGGTATCGAGGTAAGCCTATTTTCCAAGGGGCAACTCAGGCTTGACAGAAGGTAATAGGAACATCCTACACATGTCAAATCCCGATCACATGAGGATCCAAACCATCTTTGCATTATGCCATTTGGGGTAGTGAAACACAGGGCAGTGAGCAACATGCCATGGCATGCAGTGAAACTTCGACACCACGCAGTCTATGGAAGCGCATGACCACAGTTTTAGACGCCCACGTCCATAGAACATTACCACACATTTGTCTTTGACAAACCATGGAACTAAAATAATCTCATGGTTGTCCACAAAAAGGGATGAACACACAGGAAGGCGTAAAGTATCCACAATACTGTGGATCACAACAACGGATATAGAAACACTTAAAATACTAACCTAAGGAACAAATTCTCTTGAATAACATCTTTGTATAAAGTGTTATTCAATCTTAAATGGAAATGTATTTCTGACACAAGATTAGATATAATATAGGGCAGGTTTCCGTGAAATTCCCAATTAAAAAGGGTTTTCAAGATTTCATAGCACCGTATCATAACTTAAGCCTTTTCTCTTAATCAAGTTTATAGAGGAAAGCATCAATAACTTATTTCTCTAAACGAACAAGATGATCCACCGTGGATCGGTTATAGCAAAAAACACATTTCAAGAATTTAAAAATATCTTGTGAACCATTTTGAAAGTCAAATAAATAAACTATGAATGACGGCAAACTTTTGGAACTATCTTATTCTCTTTTTAACACCGCGTCTTACTACCCATTCGGATTATAAGCTTAGGAACTAATTACACCAATCGTTTTAGCGATTAGGAAGGCTATACTTTGTAAGTGTATCCGCATTTTCGAGGAGGGAGAGTGGAACACCATTTCGGAAAAACCACTTTCAGTACGCTCGACCGAGATTCGAACCTAGATTTTCCCGTCATCGGCGGTCTAGTCTAACACGAGAGTGGCGCGTTTGGCCATGCGGCTACTGATGCGGGTGGTATATATTTAAGTCAGGGAATGATTGAACGGGCCATGTATAAATTACCCAAAGCCAACATAAGCAGCATCAATCAAGAAATAATGTTGTGACTTTCAATGACATACATTAGGAGACTCTAAACTTATTTAAGATAAAGAAATAGCTAACAATAAATTATGTCTCGGATAGTTGAATTTGCAACTATATTAAATGTGTGTAAAATAAACTTACCATCCGCAAGAAATGTTTTCATGTGGCATCGGGTACTTTAGAGTTTGTCAGTGATAGGAAAGCTGAGGTCTGAATTTCGACCGGGAATACTAAGGTGATCTTTACTAAATTCGTACTACACCCCAACACACAAATTCTGATACAATTCCTGTAAATGCTACCTTTATCATCCTTACCCCATAAGTGTGTTGATAGCTCGCACAAGTATTAAGAGGGAAAGTTTAGATACAATCATTATTTGTTTTCAATATCTACAGAGCTGTTAATGAATATATAAAAATATATCCATGCCAATGAAAAATAAATACATTTTAACAAAACTAATTGAACAAGCTCGGAATGTTTAATAAGTTTTTATTATTATGTGTGTTACAATTTATCAAATAGTTTCTCTGAATAAACCTATTTTCACGAAAGTACATAGTTATTTTTTGTAAATTATCAACAACTCAGAAAACGTGTTGTTTTTTTAACCCTAAACATTTCTCGAGAGCATTTTGCGTCCCCTCCAGAGACGGTCAAATGGACGGGCAGTAATCACTAAGCCGGTGCTGAGTGGAGTTGCTGGAGAGCCCCATCGACCCGACCCTCTATAAACTTAACCGCTCACGTACGCACTTGCGGAACTTTAATTAAAAAGTACACAGAGCGGCGTCCTGTGATTGGCGCGAGGAAAGGAAGGGCTGGTGGCCAGCGGTGAGTGATTTGGAGGTCGCCACCTAGAGGAGTTATCGCTGCAGGGCCGCTCTGGGAGTAGATTATAACACGAGAACACTCCAAGAAACACACAAAGATAATATATATGGCTAGTGTCATGTTCCTTTATAATGTTATCTTAGATTACCTCTCTATTTGAATTTCGTTAATATGTTTTAATGTTGACAGCAACCGAAACTTCCAAATTATTGTGAGGGTTCCCCCATTTGTTTATTATCCATTTTAAAACTAGATATGGGATTTAAACACGAGTACAATGGAAACGCTTGAGATTATAGGTTAATACTGTTTGGGGTGACCTGGCGGTCTAGGGGTAAGGCGTCAGACTTCTATGCTGGCGGCCGGGGTTCAATCCTCGGTACCGGCACAGATTTATCTGATTACCAAACCCTTCCTTCACCT
>CABFOW010002652.1:57782-95302 GCA_902141385.1 Timema californicum | reverse complement strand
CTCCCAACTTGAGAATTTATGCTCCAGAAGCTATTTAGATGCGTAAACTCTGACTAACATAGGAGAGATGATCTAGGACTATCAATACTCTATCGCTACGTCATTGGTTTATTACACAATTCTTTTTCTGTAAGCAGTGGTGCACCCAAGGGAGATAGGGGCAAACAGGGTATTTGACCCCTTCCCCCCTATTCCTCGAACACCACACATAATGTTAATAAAAAGTTAAATAACATTGAGTATAACTAAAATATTTAGCATTGAAGTTTGTCGTATGTATATGCTACATTTTAAGACCAGGCTTCAGACTTAAACCTATTATTCAAAATGTTTACCGTTACATACAAAATTAACAATTGAAAAAAACATACAAATAATAGCTCCAATACCATTTGTATTATATAAATCTCTTAATTGCTATAAAATTACTCCACACGACTACAACTTCATTCAATTATCTGTAATAAAAAAATGAAATAGGCATAGTCAAGTTCATCTACAAACGCTAAACTAATTTGCAAGTAAACAATAAAGATACTTTAAAATATCTCAATAAATACTGGATTTATCAACAAAAGTGTGAGAACAAAGTTTATTTGCCTTATAAAAATAAACACTAAACATTAAAATCGGATCAATGAATAAGGAGATACACTAGATTGAAAATAAACACAATTTTTGTCGTTTTTTTTAGTTATTATGTTTTTGTTAAAATATATTAGGTTCGTCAAAAAAGTGAAGAACAATAATTATAGATCTTTCAAAATGGAGAAAGATGATATATAAAACATTAAAATCGGATCAATAGCTATAGAGATAGAGTAGGCCGAAAATTAAGCAATATGGAGGTTATTTTCCAATATGGCGGCCAAACTTCCAAGATTTGGACCATGTAACCAGTTTTTTTTGGCACTCCTATGTATGTTCAATAAGGCCCAGCAATCAAATTTAGGGCACACATAAGTACACACGTGATATAGGCTAGATCCTATACTATAATGTCTGATTCTTGTTTCTTCCTTTCCACTTAATCTGCTGTTAAGTCATCTGATATAATCATCTGACCACTATGCTCATAAGATGGTAGATGTTGACTGGCAGCCTGTCACTAAGTGGCCAGTCTCGCTTAGAGCTACATTAACCCGTTTATCGTGGCTTGAATCCCGCCAGATTGGCTTTTCATTTGATGCTTGTGTGTTTCCGGATTATGTTTTTGCCACGTACTTTAAACTTTGTGTCATATCAATGGGCTTTGAAGGTAAGGGTGCGGTCCATCTTTACATCCAGGTACTTTGGAGTATCACAGTGGGATATTTGTTGGCCTTTCCAGATTATATTTAGTTTCCTCCTGGCTTTTCTATCCCTTAGATGAAACGCGCAGACTGGTATTTGGCCATGGTTTGGTTTCAGGTCATTCTTGTCATAATATTTTGTCAAGTATTCAAGGACTGTTGTAAGCTCCCTTTCCATCTCCTCAAAGGTTTTACCCTGAGCTGCAATCACCGTATCATCTGCATAAATAAAACTTATGGTACCGGAGCTAATAGGTTGGTCATTAGTGTAGATATTGTGCATTAGTGGGGCCAGTACACTAACTTGTAGGAGACAATTATTCTGAATCCTACACCGACTCTTTTTTATTCAATGGGGCAAAAAATAGCTTGTTTTGCATCTAACACTGGATTAACTGTGTCAAGTGGTAATCTATCTTCATTGTATATACATTTGTTATCACTTTCTTGTGATTGACTGTGTCATATGCAGCTGTGAGTTCTATTAATGCTACATCTGTGCTCTACCTTCGTTCATATCCATCCTCTCTATGTTGGGTCAGATTAAGAACCTGTTCATAGCGTTGCTTGTTCTTTACTGGGTTCTCGTATGGTTCTTGTTCTTAGACTTTTATTCCCAATTCTTCAATTAGGGTGGCTAAGCAATCCTTGGTCAGAGGAGTAGTCCGTGGGGTATGTCGTTCTTCACCCGACAGGATTTCCAGAGCGTATTCTGAGGGTAGTGGAAATCCCAATGTGTCTTCTAGGTTCGGGCTGAGGACGTCGGGCTCCTGTTCTGCACCCGAAGCGCTGTCGTCAATTATAGGGCCGTTACGGGGTGGCTGTCGCAGAGCGTTAACTCAAGTGATCCGAGGTATTCTTCTTCTTCTATCTTATCCTCGTATAGCAACCATCGCCAATCTTGGAAATAATCCGGTATTGGTAGTCCAGCTTCTGTGTAGGCCCATTGGATGGATGCTGGAGATGGCGGGGAGTGCTTGCTGTGAACCATGTTGCCGCGCCTTTTCACCGGCGACTGAGTCCCGAGGCCCTCTAGCTCCCCTCTTATATAGTATATAGCCAGTGGCTGGATGGAGCGCTGGAAGGTCCCGGGAGGGACGACCACGAGCGAGAAGGTGACAGCGGCTAGCCTTTATTTACTTAATACAAGTTTACATTTATTATTTATTATACATATAACAAGTCCATTATATCTATAGTAAAATTCTGGAGGCTGATCCTTGTCGCGTATTCTGTCTCGTGCTGTAGGATTTCTCGTGTGGTATCTCTGGAGAGGTGATCTGCCGGGTTGGTTTCTGATGTCACCCAGTATGTGTCTAACCAACAGTGCCGCAACTTATTCATGACGTACAGGTGTATCCCGCACAGTTGTCTCGATACGAAGACTAGCCCTCTTCCTTTTAGAGCGGAGTACAGCACGGTGGTATTATCTGTGCCTAGTCTCATCACTCGTGTTCCACGCTCCTGGTACTCCCATAGGAACGCGAGTAATGTGGCTGCGACCTCTCTAAAACCTGACTGTTCCTTTATAAGAATTGTATCAACATATTCCGAAATGTGATTGAGGATAATTCTCTCCAAGACTTTGTATAGGTGGCAGAGGAGTGAAACGGGCCTCAGGTTTTTTGTATCCGTTGGCTCCTTTCCAGACTTTAATGATGCTACAATTTTAGTCTTGGTATCTGTATTATTGAAACACAAGTGTTCATTAAATCTAAAAGCTACTGTGTAGCTGCAGGTCCAATCATCTTTATTTGTTCTGTGTGCAGATTGTCTAAGCCTGCAGCTTTGTTTTTCTTCATTGACTGTATAGAAAGTTCCAATTCCTTTAAGGTGAAAGGAGTGTGAAGGTAGTCGTTTTCTTCTGCGTATCTTTATAGTTTCTTATTCTCAGGTTTTCTTTTAGTTTTTTTTTAAATGAATCAGTATTTGGTGTGCCATTTGATCAGGAGTTACTTAATTATGACCCGGAGGGACAGTTGTAGGGTCATTGGCCAGATTTTTTCAGCAGTTTCCATTCCTTACGGCTTTTCTGTCTCATATCTAGTTACAATACTAGATTCTACCATTTCTCTTCTCGATACTGATATGGCCCACAGCAGATCTTCACCAGCTTGGATTGTTTCTTCAGAGAAATGCTCTACTTCGTAGGGATGTTAATGATTTTTCCATGAGATACCCCGTAGGATTGGGGCTAGAATAGTCCGGCAATATCCCCTGCTTGTCATAAGAGTAGACTTAAAGGGAAAACTTCTGTACAGGATACACCTCGTTGATAATAATGCTATCCATCTTCGCTTTCACCTCCATTTCTTCTTCATTCCATTTCTCTCTCTTTCCTTCTTATCCCTTACGTTTCTATTTCCTTCTTTCTTTCCTTCAACTGTCGTTCAGCTATGTGCAGAAGATTTTAGGCACACCCACTGGTGACCTTGGTAGCTGTTGTGGCTTTCCTCGGACAATTCTTAGATAACACACCACTTTAGCTCTAATGAAAGTGTGCTGGTTGAAATATATTAATAGAAGGGCCTTAGGTATGACACTAACCAGGTACTCTATTTTAAGAAAAGACCGGTTGTGTTCTAGAGGGTTACAGACGTGAAATTGGCACTTTCCTGCACTCACTTGCTGCGATGACCTCTCTACTGATGATTTCCATAACGAAGGTTGCCATGTCTGTAGTGTAGGCAATAATGAACAGTTGGTATTACCAAGATGATAGAGAGAGAACTTGAATGTGAAGAAACCAGTGAACTATCGTGCCAAAATGCGACTGAGAGAGATAGATAATACGTATTTGTTAATCTAACGACTAAAGTACTAATGTCTAGCGTTGTATGGGGCTCCCCGTCTAGAAAGTTACCAGGGACTCATGTGGTAGAATCAACTTGAACCAATCTTGGTCTACGATCCTAGTATTATTCAGGTTGTCCCCAAATGGCATGGTAACGTACTGCTCAGCCCCTCACAGGGCCATAATATATATGAGAGGCGGAAACGGGAAAGGACGTCCAGCCTCATTTTGAATGTAACCGGGGAAGTGGTGAGGTCCCAGATCCGTTTACTGATTACGTCTCAAGTAGAGGATGGCGATAAACTAAAACGTGTCAGCCCACTAACCCTCGAAAGAATTATAAAATTTGCAGCTAAAGCAAAAGTCTGGGTAAAAAAAACTACGTTATGGCACTATTATGATACAGACTGTCATTGACATTCAGTCGTCCAAAATAATGGCAATTTCTAAAATGCCGTCTAGCAATACGACTCATATACAGGTGAAGGTGGAACCCCACATGTTCCTCGGTGTTTGAAAGGGAGTGGCCACTTGCTATGACCTCGACTGCTTAGGCATTGAGACGATCAGTGAGGAACTTTCCCATCAGCACGTCACCGAAGTTTACCATATTTTTGCCAAAGAGAACGGACAAAAGAAAAAGACGAATACGTATATTCTCATTTTTGTATTCTTACCCTTACAATAAATGCCCGAGCAGGTTTATACTTGATTAAGAGTCCGGTCGTATGTCCCTTATACTCAATGTTGTTTTCAATGCCATAAATTTGGGCATACAATGGTACAGTGCCATGGTAAGCCAACACGTGCAGATTATGGGCAGTAGGCTCACGATACACCATGTGAGTCTCCTAAGCTCTACGTCAATTGCAAAGGTCACCACTCAGTCTGGACTTGGGCCTGTCCGAAATGAAATGTAGAGAAAAAATTTATGGATATTCAATCTGAAAAGATCTTCTAAGGCCAGGCACGCAAGGAATACGTAGACACCGGAAATTCAGATATCATATTGCCAAATTGTTAGTTAGAACATAAACTATCCCAACTGCCATTACGTAGCTAGCCTTTCTAAAAGTCTTCTTGACCAGAGCCACTAGTATATACTCGATACATTAATATTCATACTGCTCAAATTCCAATGACACCAAAAACTAAATTTGTACTAGAGGGGACAACGTCCCAAAGGTCCTCTCCACCACCCGTATCTCTGAGGAGTACACCTTGAGGATCTCCCCTGAGATATCCTTGGAGAACCCCACGAGTCCTCCCTTGGGGAACACTCATAGTCCTCCTCGGGGAACCAAATCTAATAAAGACACTTTTGGGCCACTCGCACTTTCCTCTAGGACTTTAAATATTAGGTTGGGTGCCAGAGCAGATGAGGCCATAAAGGTGAGTTACACTGGTGCTTTGAAGAAAGCGCAGAGAGGGAACACCGATATAAATAAAAAGGCGTCGAAGTCTATAAATAAGCCATTGTGCAAGGATACAACGCCCAAGTCTCTTCTGGATAAACGAAAGTCTCTCCTTGAATGAGAGGTCCAGAAGAAACTCTAAAAGGCAAGACAACGTATGTTTAATATTTAATTCTTTGCAATTTTTACTTAGAAACCCTTCTCGTTGATAGGTACAGTTTTCTGGTTATTTCCCTCCCTATTTCCCCTCACTCTATTCTTTCTCAGAATTCCCTACCCTCATCCACATTTCTAAGGCCAACCCTAATGCACCTGGCATTTGGTACTCTACAAACAGTGTGTGTTGAAAACCATTCTCTATCACATCTCGGTGAACCTCTCTGGCTTTGTTTCGTTTGAAAATGAACCCGCCAAAAACTCCGCGCAATGGGATTTAGTGCGTGACTATTTATATATAATATGTTAATAATGTTTAATCTATGTGTTATATTTTGTATATAATATGTATTCATTAAATGCAAGTGTTTAGGAGAGCTCCTCTCGCAAATCAATTACTAAGAAGACCATACTCGAAGTCAAGACCATCGTTCTCAGATTAATCTGTGTATCTCCAACAGAAGACATCAATCAAAGGTAGGCTCCCCAAAACACATTTTTATATACCAAAGTTCGAATCCCGCCTTTGTTTTAGTGTTACTAAAACTGGTCCTCCGGAACTAAATTACATTTTAATAAACAGATTGCCTACACAACGTAAAAAGGTCTTAAATCAATTTTTATTTTTAGAAGATCGTGTCATGGATTACATGGATGATTAGAGTTTATATCAATAAATAAAGGCACTACTATCATTGTAAGGGTTTCTATGATCGGGTAGAGGAAACAAAACTATTGATATTTTTCCTGCATCAATTCGTCTTGTGTTTGCAGGAGATCTACTTCCGCAATACTAATAACTCGATGCTTCACGAGTACGGTGTATATTGTATCTTTGATCGGTTTAGCTAAGCTATGGCTCTACACTAACGTAGCAAGACATATCAAAACTACATACATATCATATTGAATTCCAAGTAATTGCTGTCCTAATCTCCCTTGCTATGGAGGTGACAGAATTATGCATCTATCTCCCACCAGGTGAACTTATTTCAAAGACGTGCCCAGAGGCCCTCTTTATACAACTTTCCGCCACCTATATCATCTTGGGGGATTTTAACTCTCATAATATCGTGTGGGGGTTTAATTTTACAGGCGCCCGTGGGAGGATGGCAGAGGATATTCTTGTCTCAGGTGACCTGTTGTTACTGAACACCGGGACCCAGACGCACTTCTCCATCTTTAGTGTCGTATCCTTTGCAATTGACTTAAACCTTTTGCAACCCCGGGATTGCTGCTCACCTCCTTTCGGAGGTTCACACGGACATATGTGGCAGCGATAATTTTCCCATTCTGCTTTAACCACTTCAAGATTTTCTCACTATAGCATGAGTACGCCAATGGGTGCTTAAACATGCTGACTGGGATAAGTTTCGTGAACTCCCTGTATTCGATGGACCTTGTTCTCCTGACGTCAATGTTAGGACAAGACATTTGACTTAGACGATCATCGCGGTGGCTAGGGCTTCCATAACTAAATCCTTGCTAATTCCGCACCACCGTCCTATTCCCTGGTGGAACGAGGAGCGTCCGTTGACACTTCATGACAGTCGAGAGGTCCTACGTCTCTTTCATCGACGTCCAACTTTGTAGAATCTGGGTCATTCCGGATTCTACGTGCTTGATCTTGCCATGCTTTAAGTGAAAGCAGAAGAATATTTTAGAGTCAGTTTATTTCAATCATTTATATTTCCATATCTACGACTATCTTTGGGATAATATTAGTAGAATACGTACTAGCCATAACTACATAAATAAATTACCTACTTTCATGTTTAATGGTTCACTTATTTCATCCCCTGGGGAGGTCGTCAATGTATTCACAGTAATCTCTAGAACTGTGAGCCACTCTAATGAGTTCGCAGTGCATAAACGGAACATTGAGCACCATACTATTGATATGGGTCAGAGTTGGGGGAGGACTATAACTGTCCCTTTAATTCAGATTGACTGAACTAAGTCCTGTCCCAGGTGGGCAGCTTAGCTCCTGGCCTTGATGACATTCATTATGAAATGTCGTGCCATTTGTCCCCTCCTGGACAGACGTAAGTTTGGACATTAACAGTAGTTTTTTAAAAAAATTTGTTCGTTCCCATTACTATGGTGGTGGGCATTTGATATTGTTATCCACAAAGATGGAAAAGACTAATTAGTGCCAACTTACTACAGAATAATATCCTTAACTTGTTGCGTATGCTAAATATTGTAAAAAAAATTAATAAACGAGTGATATATTATTTAGAATCACGCAATCTACTATTTAATGTTCATTGTGGTTTTTGCCGTAATTGATCCACGTTGGAGCATCTTGTCCGTCTTATTGCGGCTGTTTATGACACCTTTCTCCACAAATAACATCTTTTGGATTTTTTTTTATCTTTTGGCACCTGGCAGTTTGGAATATCGAGTACTCTTTATAATTGGGGTTTCCGAGAGAACCTACCTTTTTTTAGCTAATTTTTTGTCAGATAGATACGTCCAATGACTTTATTCAAGAAAATTAGGTGCCTCAGTGCAGTATTTTAAGCTGTTCGTTGTTCGCCATTGGGATGGATAGTATTGTGGACAATGTGCACTTACTTGTCTGTTCATGCCTTTTCGTGGATAAATACGCAATTTATTGCAGTTCATCAATTCTCCACAGAGCTGAATGGCGGATACAACTCGCTGTCAACAATATATGGACGTGGGAATCGTGTAATGGCTTCCAATTATCTGTAGCCAAAATGACTGTCGTCCACTTCCATAGATAATGCGGAATACAGCCAGCCCCCATTAGTTAAAGATCCACATTGTTTTACCTGTCTCAGAGACTGTAGGGTTCCTGGGACTTTTATTTTATTTTAATTTAGCGTAGATGCCTCACATCAAAGAGATGTTAGACAGTGTCCACCATACTGGCATTTGACTCTCTTCTGGTTATTTTCTACCAGCCCAGTTGCCAGCATCTGTGCCGATTCCGGTAAGCCCCATCTTTCTTAACAGTGGTTCTATCTTCTCGCATCTTACGAATTAAAGCTCCACTTCATGACAAGGTATGTTGTTTTCCATCCTGTTTTCCAGCCCCTTAACTTTGTCTTGTATGAAACCAAATAGTATAGTATTAGGCTGGTTGAGATCCGGTTGCTATCAGTCTTTGGTACTTGTGGAATAGTCCTGCCAAAGGCTGTCCCCATATCTGCAGTTCGACTTTCTCCCTAGAAGATACACCTGCCTAAATTCAATTTTGGTCAAGTTTCCTATAGAGAAGACACCACACTTTATATATGAGAGGACTTTCAATGAACTCCTCTACACTCACTTAAAGGGATTTAAGTACATCCACATAGATGTTTCAAAATCCAGGGATATTGTGGGATATGCCTTTGTTGTGTCAGGAAATATTTTTTAATTTTATTTACCTGGTGAATCTAGTATTTGTACGATGCAATGATACGCCCTTTCTAAATTGCTGTACTTCGTATACCGTAATTATCAACGCTATGTTCTCATATGTACAGATTCCATTAGTGCTGTACACACTGTACTCCTTGAATCCCCTCGTGCAGATGACACACGAGCAAATTTTAAAAATTGGTTTACTAAACATCTGGCTCGCCTTCTGCTTTATTCGTGGTTATGCCGATCTCTTCTGAAATGAACTGCTGCACCAGGCAATAAAGTAGGCATTCCACCTCCCTCCTGAGGCGAGTTTGGGTTTGTTTTTAGAATATAAAGGGCTACGTTCATCGTGGGGTATTGTGCACCAGGCACGAGCAGTGGGTTTCGACCCCTGCTCTGAACAAGCTGTGGTCCATCAGGGACAGTGTGTCCCGATGGCGCTCTTCTATACGATAGTCTAGAACAGAAGAGCTCATCGTGACAAGGCTCCGCGTCGGGAATACTTCATTGGCCCATGCGAATTTTATTGAGAAAGTATCCACCTCCAGTGTTTGAGCTTTGCGATGATCCCTTAAGTGTGTAGGGTACCACATTTTGGTGGAATGTCACAAGTATGTCCCTATTTGCCTGGATCTTGAGTATAATGTTGACCTTAGTTTTTTATTATGCAACAGTGCCGGTAAAGTAATGTTTACTCAGTTTTACACGTTAGTCGAATCTTTTGAATGCCATTTTTATAAAGTGGCTCATTTGGATTTTATCTTACATCAAGATTAGTCTTAACACTTTTAGTATATGTTTGATTTTTCTTTTTGATGTAATCTATTTTAGTATGTTTGTTTTGTCTTTTTTAACTTATTATAGTTTACTATGTTTGTTTTGTGTTTTTAATGTAATGTATAACACCTGTGGTTCATTTTTCAGCAGTTGTATTATTCCAAAATGTGGACTTCGTTTCATATTGATACTAATTTGTTTACCTTTTTAGTTCATTTTAATATTTTTGTATTATTAATATAATTTAGTGTCTTCATCTGCTCTTCACAGCAGGTGTATTTTAATATTTTTTTTATTAAGGGAATTCTAGATTCACCTCCACCCACTCATTTTATACAAGGCACTAATGACTTATTTGTGTCGACGTTCTTTTAATCATTAATAATAATTATTATTATTTTCCAGGTGATTCTTTGAGTCTTTGTTAAGCCTAGCGAGTTTAACTGTTTTATATCCCCGAGGTATGTATCTGTGCGAGATGGTTTTGACGACTTCAACAAAGATCTCGTAGTTCTCCGGGTTATGGTCAAGATTTATTATTTCTTTTTACAAGTTATTTTTTATTATTTGATAATTAATTACATGATCCAAAGAGCTAGAGCTCACTTATAGGACTATGGATTTAAAATTATTGATATTTTACATGAATTTAAATTTTAGAAGATTTAAATGACTTTATGAATATTTTATCATAAAATAAAAATAAAAATAAATAAATCAAAATACACCAAACATAATAGACAGCAGTACCACTACAATGTTACAAATAAGATAATTTTGAATCATGTGTGATTGTGTGATAATTATATGAATACATTTTATCAATAAACATTAGAAAAAAGTATTAAAAAATAAGTATAAAATCATAAACAATAAGAAAGTTCCTTTGAAAAAAATAAAAAAAATTGAGGAATATTAATTAGTACTATAATAATAAGCTAGACATGTGTGTAAGTTCAAGGAAATAATATATATTCTAAAATGCTTACTGTGAAAACATAAGTTATATTTATAATTGAAATATGAGTGTTAATATTGATGAATACATTTTATCAATAGATGTGACATAAATCTAAAAAATAAAAATAAACAAACAGTAATAACAATGGCAAATAAACAAAGTATTTTGAGATAAAAATGAAAATTGCGGAAAATTAATCAGTATTACAATAATAAACAATACACTTAGGTATATTCAGGGAAATAATTATAGTTTATAAAATGTTTACTGTGAAAAGATAAATTTATTATAATAATTGTGATTGAAGGCAAGTAGGTAGGATAAGACTTAAGTAAAGTATTTTACAGTATTTTAGGCCCATTTATTACAGAGGAGAGATGGTCGCCAAAACTTTACATAATTTGGTTCTGTTGGGTTTAAAGTTGTCATGGGCAAATAAAAAAAATTGTAATGTTTTTTTTAATTTGTCCAGTTCTTCTGTAAACTTATTCCACTCTATTCATTTAAAATCAAACCTCCTTTTGAACTGAGCAGTTTTCTTCTTAACTGTTTCTATTAAGCAAATAATAATAATAATAATAATGATTATTATTATTATTATTATTATTTATAATAATAATAATGATTATTATTATTATTATTATTATTTATAAGCGTAAATTACTCGCTCCTAATGTTTGGTATTCTTGTATTCATTCACTTTTTATATTTTCAATTTAAAAACGGACATTTTATCTTCCTTTTTGTTAATCTCAGTAGCTACATACCAAGGAACAAATATCAATTATGTGCGCTAGGTACACTGCTATGCACTCGTACTTATAATCTAGCTTGAGTTTATGGGAGGCCTTTAGTTTCATTTTTCCATCTTTGTCGGACTTATCTTAGATTGTGTATTTTTACACGATTTTGAAATCGCTTTGTACTTTTTAAGGTAGGCCCAACATTTTATTTTTATTAATACATGCTTCATAAATCAAATCTATAAACTTTGTTTACTTTTGCTTTAACGTAATAAGGCTATGTAAAAAATCATTCATATTATAACTTAACCTTTTAAAATTAAATGTAGGTTCTAAGTTGGTGTGGAATACTGGTGATACAAAATTTTAAGTAGGTGTGTGTTGACATTTATTACTGTATACATATGCATTTTCTATTTATTAGTACGGTTAACGTGAGTGCTAACTAGTAGCACCACTCTTGGGCAATATTACAATAATATTTTATCAAAACATCTAAAATTTACCACATATGAGAAGGAGCACAGGGGAAGAAAGATGAGAGCGTTTATCATGTAAAGCTGAGTAAATTGAGTTTAAAGTTTGAAACACTTTTATGTGTCTGAGTCACAAAATATTTTTAAATTTTTTCTTCGGCATTCATGACAGGTAAAACCGTATTCAAAGGAGATGTTATACTTGGTTACAAATATTTCCTTGTACTTCTTGTAAGAAACCAGTTTGGTACTCTTTTCTTCCAAACACATTTCATTAAGCTTTTTAACATTAATATCTGACAAGTATACTTAACTGTCTTACAAGTGAAAACTGTAATGGGACTTTTGTTCTTGCAAGGATTGAATGTGCTTAAATGCAATTTTGTACTGTCTCACCGGTTATATCGTGAGCAGAATGTCCAGCGACCTGGAAAACAGGGAATTTGCTTGGTCAGAGAAAAGTTATGGAAAAGTCAGGAATTTTATTGCAATTGCTGGACATTTCACATATCCACAAAAAAAAATTACTTTTGTTTACAGTTCAGTAAAAATAACAATGTTTTCCAGTTATTACACACCTCAAATTTACTTAACACAGCTGTCCCAGTTGAGAGTGCTGATCTAAATTCTCAAGGTCATCATGTGATTTTCAAGTTGTCTTTATATCCCTAAAAGTTGAATTATGGTTATGTGCATGCGTGAGCATTGATAACGTTATAGGGGAAAAAAAACTATCAAAAAGATCATGTCACACAACAATTACTAAACTGTACTGGTGTAAGCAGTAAGAGGATCTTTTGACGTCTTACTCACTGAAATCTAACTTAGACCACACTACCTGGCATCCCATTGCTTTAGGCTGATATCTCTAAACACCTCACAGTGAGATAATTTCAGCATGGGAAGGTCATGCGTCAAAAAATAGTATTACAATAAATTGCAAACTTAATAAAAAATACACAGTGATTAGAAAAGTTGGAAATTGGTTCTGAAAAACCTGGAAAAGTCGGGGAACTTTAAATATATTTTGGCTGGACACTGTGGTGAGGCCTGTTTGTATGTTGGCCTATTTGGTCTGGGAAGACCTCTCCATTCTGTGTCATCTGCTGTTGAATTGTGTGTGTTTTCTTCTGGATGTGATTTCATGCAGAGGAATGATTGTCTTGTAGCAAACAGGAATTTCAACCCCTTGGCTGTCCCTTACCACACAGATTTTATGCTTTAAAGAGCTGTAAACTGGGGTGAGATTGATCAATTTTAGAATGTTTTGTTGCATAACTTTTGAATATGTTAATATTTTCTTCTGTAATGTTGGTAAAAAAGTAAATTATTTTTAAACAATCTAAAACTATTGTTACATTTTTCACTTTGTTAACAGTAGGCCAATATTAAAATAACAGTGATCAATCTCACACCTAAAGATGAGGTGAGTTTGACTATGGTCATATTATTGCACAAGCTTATTTGTGTTGCCATAAGAAGTGAACATTTTCACCCAGGCAACAATCACTCAAGTAGTTTTTTATTATTAATATTTTAGGAAAATGAGGTGAGAATGATCACACCTGTACCATAATTGTTTAAGGAATATGTCCAGTGCTTACATTGTCTTTAACAATGAAAACATATTTTAATACCAATTATTGAAATATATATATAGGGTAATTGTTAGAAAAATTGTATTTTTACCATAAGTACTAAAAACATAGTCTAGTTAACATTAAATTATGTATAGAATTTACGTCAAACATAAAAGATTATCAGCTATTCTCTCTTTTAAAATGTGTATAGGTCTACTTTGCCTTATATTTTAAATTAAATCTTGTTTTTGACATCATTGTTTGCATTAAAACATCTTTTAAAATTCGATCTCTCTTTATTTCAATAAATGTATCATCATACGCGGAATGTCACATAAATTTAAACAAATGGGTTTGTAATAAGGAATGATATTCAGAAATAATCCTACTGGTTCTACCTTAGTGACAGCACACTCTCAGGGGATCTTCAGAACACCCAAATTTTATTTCAACAGACAAATAATGGTCTAATACATCGTGACCGAGAATAATGTTTGAACAAAGATCTGGTTGGACACTTAAAGTAACTTTAGGATAGATGTGCTCCTTGAATGAAAGATATACTTGACAGAAGAACTCGATGATGTATCCTAAAACAATATACTGAACAGTGTCGACGAGAGGACTCCGCAGTGCAGTAATTCTATTTTATATGATATTGACGGACTTTGGAATTGGAATACAACACACTGTTCCATAGCTGACTCATCTAGAGTGGGGTTAGGATTTTCAAGGAGTCTCTGTCTTATTCTGGACTCTGGTGACCCAGCAATTAAAGCATATTTAATACAGTCCCAACAATTCACTTCTGCAATTACATCTTTAAAGTTACAGTCTTTGATTCGAAGCTTTAAGGATTCCCACAAGATAGTCTTGCCTGCTTGCTGCTTCCTGTTGGCGAGATTGTGCCAAACAAAAACTTCAGTAATGGGTTTTAAAAAGACCACTTCACAATACACAAATGGCATACTATTCACTTATTTAGTTATAACTAAGTGGTGACACTTGATTGGTAAGAATTCATAATTTTATTTGTTCACTTGATGAGCTAGTATGAACGTTCAGGTCTTATGAGCTTGTAAATGCTCAGTTTATAAAGTTAGACTTTGTTAAATAAATTGAATTAAATAAATCAGAATAACCTGTAGCGTAGATTGTATCCAACAAGCTATACACATCAACTAAAGATAACAACAAAAGACAATTGGGCAAAGAACAAGCAATATCTACCTGAAAGAAACCAACATTACTATCACAAGAATTGAATATGAAACATCATGTTTATTTGCTGCTTTGTGTGATGATAGTTTGCTACCAATAACATCTCTCATAAAAGCACTTTCAAGATGGTCCTCTGAGAAATTTCCAAAGTTAGGTACACATGGCACAATTTCTTGTACAAAATCTGAGCACAACGCTTGCATACACATTTACCTCACTACTGTTCACTCAGCATATGCGATTGCATACGATATTGTAAGCAATGCGATAGTTTCTTTGTTTTTACTGAAATAATAACAGATAATAAATAACTCATTGACAAATATATTAGTTTAGTTTTTATATTTATTATAATACAAATATAACTTTAAATTATAACCACTTATATTAATTATTTGATGTCTAATAAATATGTTCTCATACATTCAATTAGTTCAGCTGTGAAAAAATGTGTTATCTATCAATAATAAATGGTATGCCACAACCACACAAACTTTTTCACGTTGTGTATCATAGTGCGGAAGATAGGTTTTAAGTGAACTACCCTCAGTTATGTTTTCCTCATACAAACAAACACATCATCTTATTGATCACAATAAATAATAATAATAATATTTAGTGCCGCGTCTTACTACCCGTTTGGGTTATATGCTTTAAGTACTAATTACTCTAATAGATTAGGAATTGGGAAGGTTGAATTAGAGGAAGTGAACCCGCATTTACGTGAAGGGAGAGTGGAAAACCATTTAGGAAAAACCACCCTTAGTTCACCCGACTGAGATTCGAACCTCAATCTCCCCGTCCTCAATGGTTGAGCTCAACACGACAAGCGCGTTAGCCAACTACGCCACCGAGGCGGGTATCACAATAAACACTTAAACACTTTTTATATAGCAATTTTTAATAAAGTTCAATTATATTTAACAAAATTCAAATTTGATTATTTTTCAACTACCCTAAATTTATTTATTTTTAAAAATGTGTTGACATAGACACCTCATACAAGTTGGGTGAATGTTGAAAGATACACCTCACACAAGTCAAGGATATGTTTCAAGAGACACCTCACACAAGAGTCAAACTGTTGTCCTAACTGTTACTGAATGGCTGGCTGGTTTGGGATAGCCATCTTTTGCAATATCCGTATCGCATAGAATGGTTTGATACTTCATGTGAAAGAAATTGGTCCATTCACCCACAGCAGAGAATCTCACACCTTGTTTGATACATGATGCCGAGTTGTTCCGGCTGATTCCCATTAAGTCTGATTACAATCGATTTCCTTTGTCTATCTCCACTTTTCTTTTAGTTATTAAAGAGAGGATATATGTACGCAACAAAACACATTCTTACATACAAAGCTATTTTCTCTTCTTCTCTAACGAGAGGTTGTTCACCTATGCACACTCAGTTCAATCAAGTTAAGATTGAGAATAAGTAGGCTTGGATGTCATCTTTCTTTTGTCTCTTAATATTTCAAGTATCTGGAACAGTTGTGGTAACACTGATAACAATTTAGGAACCAATTTCAAATTAACTAGTGAGTTGCTTCAATAGCTTTATCTATTACTTGCATGGTTCTTTTGTTTATAATTTTAACTAGACATTGGGAGCCAGCAGGTAATTTACTAGATTGGACAGCAACAATACACATTTATTACAATAAAACAACTTTTTATGTAATATTTTATCATAAGCTATAATTCATACAATATTCGCTTACAGTTTCAGAGTATCTCATGTTTCTAACTCAAGCGCAACATGAATCTGAACAAGGCGATAGTACCCATCATGTTGGGACTTACACTCTCTGGAGTCAGTGCAGCTTTGGTCTACTTAATCTTCAGAAAGGTAAGTTTAACTTCTACTCCACCCTGTTCGTTTAACAAATACAGTATTATACAACCCATATGGGTTTTATGGCTTATGGGGAAAGAACGCAACACATTTGATATTTGTCATGAAAACATGGATATATTTTAAAACATTAATGCTATAGTTAGAATTAACAAAATTTAAGTAAGAATATTTAATTACTTTATTGGTCTAAATTACAATACAAAACATATACAATGTGAAAAGCTCAATACATTTATCCCTTGCTTGTCATAGTAGGCGACTAAATGAAAAAGCTTCTGCACAGGACATTCATTCTTGTTGTCGATGACCTTGGCAACATACATGGCTTCACTTGGACAGTTATTGGATTGCACTTGAGCTCCGTCATGAAAGTGCGCTGATTGTAATATCTTAATAGAAGGGCCTTTATGTATGAAAATAACTGGTTACCCTACTTCAAGAAAATATCGATTACATTCATGAGGGTTCGGGACATAAAATTAGCACTTTCCTGCGTCCACTTGCTGTGATGACCTCTCTTCTGGTGCTATACATGTGAAGGTTGCCACGTCTAACGTTGAATGGAGCCCTTCGTTGGGAGAGTTAACAGGGCCTTATATGGTAGTACCATCTGGGATCACCCTGGGTCTTCGATATGAGTACTGTGCAGGTTGTCCTCAAAAAAGGTATGGCCAAAAATATTTTCAAAACTTGACATCTTACTATCTGCTAGCACCGTAAGGCCGTCCACTCCTATTTAGCAGAAAATAAAGGAAGTGGCCCCAAACTCGCTTCCTGGTAATGTCTTGAGTGGAGGACAGTGAAAACCTTAATCTTGTCAGCCCATTTATTCTCGAAAGAGTGTTAAATGGTGCAGCAAAATGGGATGTATCGGTAAGAAAACCATGCAATGGCACAATATTGATCTAGACTACAACTGACATTTAGTCATCAACATAATACCTTTATCTGAAATACTGTTGAGCAACTTGGCTCATTTACAGTTGAATGTAAACAGGATTCTCATGATACATCATGTGAATCTCCTGAGTTCTGCGTCAACTGCAAGGGTCCGCACTCTGCCTAGTCTTGGACCTGTCCAAAATATAGAGCATTGAAGAAAGTCCTGGAGATTCAATTTGAAAAGAAGATGTTTCATGCCCAGGCACGCAAGGAATATGTATCCAGTCAGGCTCCAGTATTTCATTCAGACCTCTTACATTATTATTATTAGCACCGCGTCTTACTCCCCGTTCGGGTTATACGCACTTACGCTAATGTGTAATGGTAGTGTGAATATGAGATGAAATGAAGGACCTACAGTTTAACGTGGAATCCGAACCACGGTGGAGGCCTGGCATCAGACCTCTTACAGCCAGATTGTTAGCCATAACATAAATTGCCCCGACTGCCATTGAACAGTTAATCACTCTTAAAACCCCTACGCGACCTATGCCATTAGTCTCTACTCAAGACATTCATAGTCATACCGTGCCAACTACGGTGGCGCCAAAATTTGTACGCGGCGCAACCATTTCACAAAGGTCATATACACCACCAATATCCCTGAGAAACACTCCTCGAGAGCCATCCCTGAGTCGTCCTTGAGGAACCTCCTCGAAAACATTCCAGAGTTCTCCTTGGTGAACACCCCCGACTCCTCGGGGAACTGAATTACCTGCAGCTGTTGTACAAGCCACCCACTCTTGCCTCTGCGACTCAGAGGCTGAGATGGGGGTGGAACAGGTTAGGCCACAGAGGTGAGTCCCACTGGTGCTTCAAAGAAAGTCCTGTGAGATACTTCCAGAACTAAGTCAAATAAAAAGGCGCTGAAGGCCGTAGCTAAGACTTTGTGCAAGGAAGCAGCACCCCGGTTTCTACTGGAGAAGTAAAAGTCTCTCCTTAAGCAAGAGGTCCAAGAGATATTCAGGAAGGCAATATGATGTGCTTGATAGTGAAGATGATGTTGTTTATTTCTGGAATACTGTTCAAGTTGTTCATTACAAGATTCAATTTGTGTGATGCACGATGAAAAAAACATTGCTTTCTCATACTGTCTATTGTTTTTGCAATAGTGGTGGCGTCACGGGCAGGGAGCTCCACAAAACCCACAACATCCTCCCCATAATGCACCACATGTTCACCAAATACCATAATAGTGCTATCATTTTAGAATAATTTACATTTACATTTATTATTATTTAAAAAGATGTACAAAAAAAAGTACTTTTTTTACAAATTTTCAAATTACTGATAACAAATATGGTTCATTTCCTATGAGAAATTTTATTTTTGAGTTTGCGAATGGTAAAATGAACACATTGTAAAATGTCATTCATTATACAGGCCGATCAAAAGAAGAGCTTAATAAAAGCATTTTTTTGTGGTATGTGTTGCCATGTATTCAAGAGATCCCATAACTGAAGAATTCCAAAATCATTTATGTCCAGAAATAAATTTCCTTGCCAACATTCTATTTATACTTTTAGCTAGTTATTTTTATTTATTTAATGGATTTAGGGGGGGGTCAGCTGCCCCCCTGGCTACACCCATGTCCCAAAATGACTATATATAAATATTTAAAAAAAGAAGAAGAAAACTATGTACAGTAAGCCAATTAAGTTACCAACAACTTTTACACAGTATAGATGAATTTCAAAAATCCTATTGTCCATTCTAAAATTTACATCACAATTGAATTACAGCCTGTGTTTTATTATCTTTCTTTTCTCGCCTTTGCGAGTGTAAAATCTATGTTTGAGTCAAATACTATGTAGATAAATCAACAAAATGGCATTTTAACTTAATTGCATTGATTTTAGACTAAAAAATAATTTAGCACCACACCTTTCTACCTGTTTGAGTTATACGCTTATATACTAATTATTCTAATGGTTTTAGAGATTAGGAAGGTTATATTTAGAAGTATATCCACATTGGCATGGAGGGAGAGTGGAAATAACAGTAGGGGCTTACACTTGACTGAGATTTGAACCTCAAGCTCCCCATCATCAGCAGTCTAATCCTAATTTTTTTTTATAATAAAAATAAAAAAGGAATCAAATGTGAACTTTTGTGTGACATAATGGAACAATATAAAGTGTGAAATATGATGTCTAGAACGATGAAGACCTGGATGAGAAGTATCTAGCCATCAAGACGTCGAGGCCCGCTCTCATCGAGGTGCACATCCCCAAGGACTGTGTCGGAGTTATAATCGGGAGAGGAGGGAGCAACATCAAGAGCATCCAGGACCAAACCAACACCAAGATATATTTCAAAGATGAGCGTGAGTGGACCAGGGTTGCCAAAATGTTAATTTTCTTTTGTGCTTTAATTAAAGATGTTACGTATATATTATCTTATTTGAACCAATATTCAAATATATTAATTATTTGAGATGCAGTGAAACATATTCTAATTTTAATATAGTGACGAAAGGGCCAATAAGAGACATAATAAAGGAAAACAATAACGCAACAATGTAATTCTTGGTAACAATACTTGTATAATCGAGCAGGTTTTAAAAAAAAAAGATTGTTTGTATAGAAGGAATAAAAAGGGAGAGAGGAAGGTACAAATTACTAGAAAGCCAGCTGCAGAATTTATTTGTTGCTTTCTTTACTTGAATATATTAGTGCATTAACCGCTAAGCAGTGAAGCTTGAAGACAAAGCTATGTATGCAAAATATAATAGGTGTTTTTTGTTGTTTTTTTTGGTCTGGGCAAAATTATAACAACCATGGAGTGGACAAACTTACACAACAGCTTATATATATATATATATTTTAAAGATAGATCAGCAGTTACCCAGATAGTTGCATGGTCCAAGGCAGCGGTTGGCAACCTATGGCCTGTCAACTGATTTTATCTGGCCAACAAAAGACTTAGCAAACAATTATGTTCATAAAAATAGATTGATAACTAATTTTAAGCACCTTTTCAGGTTATACACATATGTACTAATTACGCTAATGGGTTAGGGATAAGGAAGGTTACATTTAGAGGACGTATACCCACATTTGAATGAAGAGAGAAGGAAACCATATAGGAAAACCCACTCTTAATCCACCGGCCCGGGATCGAACCACGATTTCACTGTCATTGGCAGTCTAATCTATTGTGAATGTGACACCTTAAACCAAGCGGCCACCAAAGCAAGTAGTAACTTATTACTATGAGAAATATTAAGTTGAAATTTATTTTAAACTGGTTCACCAAACTTTTTCACCCATGCTGTCCGCGATATCAGAAAAGCTACTAACCCATGGTCCAAGACATCACACAATAGACTGGACTGCAGATGACGAAGAGATCGATGTGCAACTCCCAGTTGGTTGAACTAATGTTTTTTTTTTTTTCTGAATGGGTTTCCCCTCCATATACATACGAGTACATTTATACTAAATTCGAAATGAACGAGCGGACCAGGCAGCCAAGGAGGCAGGTCAGGGTGTCATATTTTTAGACCTAAAGGGTTATGTTCGGCGTGGGGTCTTACGCACCTGGCACGAGCAGTGGGTCTCGACCCCTGCTCAGAACAAGCTGCGGTCCATCAGGGACGGTGTGTCGCGGTGGCCCTCTTCTATACGAAAGTCTAGAAGAGAGGAGGTCATCGTGACGAGGCTCCGCGTCGGGCATACTTCATTGACCCATGGTTTTTTATTGAGAGGGGATCCACCTCCAGTGTGTGAATTTTGTGATGCTCCCCTTAGTGTGTACCACATTTTGGTGGAGTGTCGCAAGTATGGCCCTATTCGCCTGGCCCTTAATTTTAAAGGTGACATTCATTTTTTATTACGCGACAGCGCTGAAGGAGTTATTTGTTTACTCCATTTTATACGCCAGGCGAATCTTTTTAGTGCCATTTGAGTCACTTTTATAAAGTGACTCATCTGGGTTTATCTCATATTGATACCTTTTTTAAACATTTTAGTATACTTTAATGTGTTGTTTTGTCTTTTTAACCATTTTAGTACACTTTTAACATGTTTTTTTAACAAACTATTATCTTAACATGTTAGTCTTGTCTTTTTAACTAATGTGTTTGTTTTGTCTTTTTATTGGCGTGATACACCTGTGGTTTTTTTTAGCAGGTGTTTCACCCAATTTTTACTCTGAGCCCATTTGAGTACCTGTATAGTGTGTCCCAAATGGTTTTTTTCCCTCATATTTATAACTATTCGTTTTATATTGTATATTTACATTTTGTCTTGACCTTTCCATAGAAACAGGTGAATATTCTGACTCTCCTATGGAGATTTTACTATGTATGTTTATTATGTTAAGGCCCTAATGACCCCACTGTGTCGATGGGCCTCTAAACACCAATACTAATAATAATAATAATAATAATATACTAAATTCTACCGTCCTCATTCCTAAATTCCTAACCCATTAGTAGATACACTGTTTTTAGCATGATTAATTAGTAAACATTTCATTTTGGTTTTGAAAAATCGTGTTTTGTAGCATTTATATTTTAAAATTTAGCATTATGTAGCAAAGTGACAGACATATAGGTTTAGGTATATAAAGACAACTTCCGTTTTCAGATACTGGCGTACAGCAGGGTGATCTAGTTTTTGTAGAAGAATGTTTGCTTTCAAACCAATTCTCACAGTATCACTTATGAAATCAGTCTTTTTAGTCTTGACTTTCTTCGCCTTCTGGTTCATTTCTAAAATTGTTCTTTGTTGTATGCTGCAGCCAGCAAACCCTGCGTCCAATGATTTATTTGTAACATGCCTGCTACAAAGGACATGTTTCTTCAGAGTATCCAGTTATTCCCACTTAAGACGACTCGTACATACACCACATATTAAAATACTTGAATCACTCACATGAAAATGGTCAGTTTTAAAATAACGTTGGCATGTGTGCAATAATGTGAAAACATGACTGTACACGATCAAGTAACCACCAGAAGAATGCAGTGATTGTCCTCTATAGGCAGTAGACACCATCACAAGCTCACTTGCAAGGGCTCGATGTGGGAGGGAGGGGGTGAAGCCAGAGGAGGATGCACAGGGGGGATTGACTTTTAGCACTTTATCATTTGATCGGCTCATAAAAATGGAAAAATACCAAGAAATACCAATCTGAAGCACTTTGAATGTGTGTCCCAGGATGACCAGTATTAAAAAATGTTAAATCTACCCAATTGTCCCAATTTACAGATTACTTCACTTTTAAAGGCATTTATCGCGAAAACAGTCGTCTATTTCTTTACATCACGAATTTAAAAAAAATCTTATTTTGATGACTTTTAATTTTTATCACTTTTATCGCTAAAATGAAAAAAAACATTGTATCCACCCATTAGTGTAAATATGTGATTAGCCTGAACAAGTGGTAAGACGTGGTACGCATTCCCCTTCCAAAAAAAAAAAGCTTGGTAGTTTTTGTTTGGGGTCATAATAAACCTTTAATTTTTATTTTTTTTACAAAATAGTTTACTGGCTAAGAATTAATCAAATTTTAATGAATCATATTTTCAAAATTTTTCACTTACACCTCAATTTTCATCATAATTCAAGTAATGTGTTTACCTCCTTGGTCTTGGAGTAAAGTGCCGGCCTCAAGACCTGATATTTTTGGGTTCAAACCCAGCCGAGGTCAGCGAATTTTTCTTTTAGCGATAAAAATCTATTGCAAAAGCTCCCTCGGAGGGGAAGTAACGCCGTCAGTCCCATGCAGATTGTGACATGTAAAAGAATCCTGGAAGGTATGTGAAAAGACTTGGCAAAATTGATAGGCTCTTTTGTGCTCGCTCCTAGAAACTCGATGTGAAAGGCAATGGGGAACCATCACACTTCCTGAACTACCCTAATACAGGAGGGAACCATCACACTTCCTGAACTACCCTAATACAGGAGGGAACCATCACACTTCCTTAACTACCCTAATACAGGAGGGAACCATCACACTTCCTGAACTACCCTAATACAGGAGGGAACCATCACACTTCCTGAACTACCCTAATACAGGAGGGAACCATCACACTTCCTGAACTACCCTAATACAGGAGAGAACCATCACACTTCCTGAACTACCCTAATACAGGGTATTTCTACCAGATAAAGGCATAAAATACTTTTCCCCAGTTCACAAGTCCTTATTTGCTTTATTACCACATGTCTGGAAGACCAGGGAATTTCCTGTATCTAGGAGAAGTTAAGGAATTCCCCCCAAAAAAAGTTTAAAATTTAAATATATTTTAAAAGTCAAATTTTCCTACAGTTTTATTAATGACTTTTTTTCCAGTGTATCCTCAGGAAATACAACATTTTTTACATATAACTTTTAGGTAATATTAATACTAAAAGTGGTGCTAACCCAAACTTTACTTGCAGGATGAGACTAAGTAGGTTTTACAAATATAAGATATTAATGTGTATGTGAAAACAGCATACCTACCTACCCACTCCATCCACTGCTGTGGCCAAATAAACTGCCTGTCACAACAAACTCTATTTATTTATTAATTATTTTCTTGTTCAAGGTTTGATAAACATAAATACAACATAATATGTTATCAGTATCTGTGCTAGCACATAATATATCACTATACCAGTTTCAGAAGTGGAAGGTCTATGTCTGAAAGCTCTTCACCATGTCTTAGGTTAAAGTGATTTGAAGTTATATTCCAACTATATTATAGACTTATCACTGGAGACATAAAGGTGCAAAATTTGCAAGGAAATAAGTTTGATAAATACAATTTTTTTTTATGTAAGAAGGTACTGGAAAGGAGGATAGGAACAGATAAAAAGGAACGAACACAATACAAACACTTTGTGGTAATGATGTACATATGGTATTTAATTGGGCT
The DNA here is from genome assembly GCA_902141385.1 of Timema californicum. Taxonomy (NCBI): domain Eukaryota; kingdom Metazoa; phylum Arthropoda; class Insecta; order Phasmatodea; family Timematidae; genus Timema; species Timema californicum. Next base: position 70,833 of record CABFOW010002652.1, on the reverse strand, counting down.
ACGTGTAGTCTAATATGTGGTGTACTGTTGGCAAATGTGCACGTGTCTACCTTGTTTCAGTGGAGACAGATGAATTCAGAGTGTGTGCGATACGAGGAACTGCTGATTCTGCTCAAGTAGCAGAGTTCATGATCCGAGACCTAATACTGAACCAGCCCCTCATTGAGACCGTGGAGATAAAGATTCCACAGGTACCAACTCGGTTCATACACTCATTATATCTCTCTATATGTATCATAAAATGGCCACATGAATTAAAATTTCTAAAATTAAAGCACATTACTATGATTTAATGTTGCTACAAATGTTGTCATTTGGAACAGAAAGCTATATTCCCAGGGAATACATTCACGTGAGTGTGGCTATTGAGTGGGAGTATGTTAGGCTCGGAGGACACACCGCCAACCTTGGTCGGGGAAAGGTCTTTTTGTGTGTCCCATTGGGCTGCCAGTAAGCCGTGGACAGCATGAGAGTGTCCTGCTAGACAGCGGGTATATGGATCGCACAAAAAAAATACTATGTTTGACTACAATACATGATTAGTTATTTTTCTATGAGCTTTGTCAGCCCAAGGCCCAAGGAGAAAATTTAATCGCTCTAGCTAGGGTTCAACATGTCAAGTATACTGTACCAATACAAACCTTCTATTAAAAAGTGCCTATGTAATGATAGAGATGTCATGATTTCTGTTTTCTTTGATTCCTATTCTTAAAATTTTAACATCAACTTTTTAATCTTCTACATTTACAATTTAAATGTTTTTCCATGCATTCAATATCACATTATAAATATTCATTTTTATATTGTATTGGAATGATTTACGGAAGAATTTAAAAAATGTGAAAATTGTAAATATTAAAAATACACTAAAATACTCCCATGTTTGTTTTGTGTAAGATCACTCTAATGTCCCCTGGGATGGGGCTTGGAATAGTTCCGTAGTGTCCCCTGCTCGTTGTAAGAGGTGATTTAATGGAGACACTTCTGTACAGGATGTACCTCGTGGAGGACAAAGCTATCCTATATCTTTCATTTCACCTCCTTTTATTCTTCCTTACCCCTTTTCTTTCCTTACTTCTCCCTTTCTTTGTTCTTTCCTTAATTATTTATTCCCTTTCCTTACTGTTCAGTTATGTGCAGAAAAGCCTCTAGAGCGCCCCAACCTTCTGCTGACGTCCTTGGCAACATACACGGCTTCTCTTGGACATTAATTAGATACCACTGCATTTGAGCTCCATCATGAAAGTGTACGGGTTGCATCATTTTAGTAGAAGGGACTTGCGGTCTTTCCAATCCTCAAACGCTGTGGGATGAGTACAAAGAGTACATGGTGGAAGATATTTTGCAGTGGCTACAGCAAGTACATGCAGATATGACTTAATGAGCACATCTACTACGAAGCGAACAAAAATTGAAAACAAGGTTATGACAATGACGGGGACGAAGCGTCAAGATTTTGGAATGGTAAGCCCTCGATGATCAAATTAAAATGACTTAAACGATGAAATTACTCGGGAATTAAACTATTATTTCACAGCATTGCAACAGAAAGTAACCGAATTAGTTCCTCGGTTGCTTTCAGAACAAAGTCACGTATTTCAACAGGTGTTACATCAAGTAGAGTCAGGGAATGGTGAACTCCTCTTTCTCGACGCCCCCGGAGGAACCGGGAAAACGTTTTTGATGCAATTTCAGCAAAAATAGCTCTCGAGGTATGATGCTACGATAATGTAAACTTCTAGTGTGGGACGAAAGTACAATGTCCCACAAAAAAGCTATAGAGGCGTTAAACCGAACTCTTCAGGACTTGCGAGACAGTACGGATATTATGGGAGGAATGGTAGTTTTACTGGCTGGTGACTTCCGACAAACTCTACCGGTGATCCAGAGGGGCACACATGCAGATGAAATCAAAGCCTGTCTCAAGTCATCAAGATTGTGGGCAAAAATTAAAAAATTCAGCCTAACAATGAATATGAGAGTCCACCTTTATAATGACTTAGATTCAGGACATTACACAGAGACACTATTGAAAATTGGCGATGGACGTTTGGACACGGATGCTGAAGGTTGTATTTTACTTACAGGGGAATTCTGTAATTTGGTGGAAAATGATGTGGAGCTCATTGCTAAAGTTTACTCAGACTTACAACTAAATTTTAATTCTCATCACAGGTTGTGTGCAAGAGCAATTCTTGCACCAAAAAATGAAATCGTTAACAAAATCAACACTGACATTTTGAAAGAGGTGCAGGGAGAAATAAAGGACTATTTGTGGATAGATACAATCATGGAAACAGAACAGAGCACTTCATATCTCGCTGAGTTTTTAAATTCTCTGGAGCTATCGGGCTATCCTCGCATAAACTACAATTGAAATTAGGTGTACCAGTTATGCTTATGCGAAATTTAGATGCACCCTGTTTATATAATGGGACGAGGCTTCGGATTACACAATTAGGGCAAAATATAATCTGTGCCACCATTTTAACAGGTGTGGGAAAAGGGGAAAGTGTAATCATACCGCGAATCCCAATAATCCCCACTGACCTACCATTTCAATTCCAAAGACTCCAGTTTCCAATCAAACTTAGTTTTGCTATTACTATTAACAAAGCGCAAGGGCAAACATTGCAGGTAGCAGGGGTGCATTTGGAAAAGCCCTGTTTTTCCCATGGCCAGCTATATTTAGCATGTTTGCGTGTGTCCAATGCCCAGAATTTGTATGTATTTGCGCCAAATGGAAGGACATACAACATAGTATATAGGAGCGTCCTAATATAATGGTATATTCTATTCCCATGATTGCAACGGCCAAGAACAAGCGGAGTAAATAAGGGATGTTAATTAACTGTAGGTAAAATTTAAGATGGAGTGGGATCTTCAATTCGTGGCAAGGCATAACCTATGACTACTGACTAACACTCCGCTACTTCTTTTCTACTCCTACACTTAATCCTTATTTATATTGTGTAGTTTGTATGTTTCTTTATCTCTACCTGTATTGACCGACAACATGAATTTATTGACAAAATAAACATTAACGCGAGCGAAGCCGCAGGCAAAAGCTAGTATTTGATAATTTGTTGTTTCATCTCACTCCTCTTTCTTATTACAATCTCTCTCCCTATTTGTTATTCGGGCAGATATACTTCAAGTGTTTGTGACTATTAACAACAATAGGTAACTTACACAATATACACATGAGGTCTTACAATCCAACTTATTTTATGAAATGTCATAACAGGTGCGACCATTGCTATGTACATTTGCTTATAAGGTTCTCTCATATACATTAATTATGCAAAAATATATTTCTCATAATTACTCTTAGCCTTAGTCCAGTCTGAGCCATCTTGGTGTGCTCTGGGGCAACCAGCTCCAAGAGCTCACTCGGTATTATTGGAACTTGGCCGGTAAGGAGGAGACTGGCGCTTGACAATTCTTTGTAATGGAAATGGAAATTGTCATAAATAAAGTGGCCAGGAAACTCGGGTAGGAAATAATGAGAGCCATAATGTTTTTTGATGGTTTGATGGTGTGGGGGAGAAGAAATAGAAAGTACAGGAACAGCTACATAAATGAAATGAATAAAATGGAAGAATGTGGAATCAAATTTATCATGGCAAATTGTGAGGCCTTGTAAAGCTATAAAGTTGGATGTAAAAACGCTGAGAAAGCCACGGGATGTAAAATATGGGATAAGCATGATTGAAGCAAAGAGTGGGAGTATAGAGGATCTAATAAGAAGAGGGCAGCAGGGGGAGATGTTCTATAGGTGTGTAAGAGACCTGCTATGGAGAATATAAGTGCCCTTGAAGTGTAAGGAAGTGCTGTATAAAGTTTACTTTGCATCCATAGAAACATGGACATTGAATGCAATAAAAACATCCATGGGGATGAAGTTTTGTGTAAAGTATGTTAGCTGTCACAAGGAGAAACAGGATTAGGAATTAAATTCGCATAAGAGTGGGGGGTTCAAGGATAAGATGTTATGGTCATGTAATGAGGACGGAAAAGTAGAAAATACCAAAGATAATGATGGAGATGAAGTGTGTGGGAGAAAGACTGCAAAGGAGAGATTGGAGGAGAGGATAACAGAAAATATGCAAGTGAGTGGAGATAAGGAAGATTGATGGAAAGAAAGAGGAAGATGGAGTCATTTTACCAAACTGACCCGGCCACTACCTTTGTACACTATCCTAATGTATAAGAATACAATATATCCAGGATATTTTAACTGATGTTTGTTTTTTCAGAGAGCAGTGGGCAGAATTATCGGCAAGGGGGGTGAAACTATCCGAAGCATCAGTCGAGCTTCCAATGCCAAGATTACCGTGGAAAATATCAGCCAGACAGATGACAAAGCTTGTAAGTATTATACACTTAACCAGTTACACTACAAAATTATACCTACTTAAATTATTCTTCGTGGTCAAATTTTACAAGATAAGAGCATTCTGATCCCTTCTGTCATGTTAGTTGTTTTGAATCTGACTGTTCCATTTTCAAAATGGATAACAGTTCTCATTGTTGTAATCTTGCTTGCTTTCACGGAATGTAAAACTCAAAATATACAAAAGAATAATTTTACCGGTTGTTCTTTATGAGTGTGAAACATGGTCTCTTATTCTACATGACATACACAAATTAGGCTGCTCGAAAACAAGGTGCTTGGGAAGATATTTGGTCCGAAAAGAGATGAGGCTACTGGGAATGGAGGAGTCTATATAATGATGAGGTACTCATCACAAGACAACATTAGGATATCATATTTTGAAAATTGAAAAATGACACCTGGACACGGGAATCGAACCCGGGACCTTCGGCTTAGTACGCCAATGCTCTTACCACTGAGCTATCCAGGATTCGTCCCGTGCCCATGGTCATTCTTCACTCATAGTTTAAGGCAGAGTCTAAGATGGACGTGTGGAAGTCGTCAGCTTATAAACATGTGATTATATAAGATCACAGCCATCAGACAACGCAGCCATTAGCGACTCGGTAGTTGGCATTTTTGCAGCCATTCGACAATTATTTATATATATATATATGTATATAATTGTACAGGGTTTGCATATTAATGAAACAAATAGCCGAAACTATTGTTAATGCATTTTAGTGGGGATTGTCCCTCATAGATATCATGATATCATGATATGATATCTATGAGGGACAATCCCCACTAAAATGCATTAACAATAGTTTCGGCTATTTGTTTCATTAACATTAGGATAGTCAAGTTTCTTAGATTCCGGTGTGCAGGACATGCAGCGTGAATGGGAGAATCTAGAACCGTGCCAATGGTGTTAACTGGCAAACTCATTGGGAAGAGACCATTGAAAAGACCAAGGTGCAGATGGGAGGATAACATTAGAATAGAATGGACCTGAGGGAGATGGATTGCAATAAGTTACTGTAATGCAACCCATCAATGATCCAATCTCAGTACTTCATATTCAAGCTAATAGATGGGGCTACCAGTTCAATGCTATACCATGGCCATGAATCAAGTAATAAATTAGAAAATAGTTGAGTAGCGAAAATATGTGTCGAATGAGAGTGTATGAATAGAAAAATGGGTTTCGGGCCTATGTAGATTGCTATGCTAAACATGTACCAGAGGATGGGTTGATCACTTTTTCAAAAATTATCATTCGAAGAGAGAAAACAGCTTGTTGGACACTTAGACAAATACTTTGCACCAGTTTATGATAATCTTTATCTACTTTAGTACTTTAAAAGTTTGAAAGAGCAGAAATTATCAAACGATTTTGTGTATTAAGAAAAGGTTAAAAAAAAGTCCCCAAAATTGACTGAAATTTAAAAATATTGGGAGGTCAGGAATCAAATCTTGTCATGAAATTTTTTAATTTTTTTAAGTGGTTATTTCACCATACTTCCACACAAATGAAACAAAATTTTCTCTAAATATTTTAACTTCCTCATTCTTATCTCATTGTACAACTCAATAAGGAAAACCTCTTTTCGCTTTATTAGGCAATTGCATTATATTTGGAAGAAGATATAGGAAAGGTGGATAGAAACATATAAATGGGGGGGGGGGACAAACACAATATGACTTTTACAATGAAAAGAAGAACACAGTTCACACTTTACACTGCTACCAATGGACAAAGAGGTAATGGATGTCTCTTAAAGAATGAAACCTAGGTTGGGGACTTGGGCGGTGACGATCAATTTTCTTTAAGAGGCAGCTATTACCTCTTTGTCCATTGGCAGCAGTGTAAAGTGTGAACTGTGTTCTTCTTTTCATTGTAATGGCCATATTGTGTTTGTTCCTTTTATATGTTTGTATCCACCTTTCCTGTACCTTCTTCCAAATATAATGCATTTATCTCATTGTATAAATATGCTGATCACCAGAGGGCTTTTAGACGCAGTAAACAAAAAATAAGAATCTTACAGTGATTATTTTGTATACATTTATTAATTATTCCTTAACATAGGGAAAAAAACACCAAAATAATGGATTTAATTAACATTAAAAGTAGAGTAGCATTGTGACCATTAAAATAGTTTCTTTGTGAAACACTCCTAGGCCTTCCATAGGTTACTTCTTTTGTGCGCTACTCAGCTGTGGAATAAGATGGAAGATTGATTCATTTAGCAGTTGCTACATCTCGAGTATGGAACTTTGGTGCGCTTTGTGCTCTTTAGTGCTATTTAGGATGAACCAGGATGTAGGGGAAGATATGTATCTGGCAGGTTGTTTCCTGGAAGGCTCTTGTTTGGATAGGGCTCTATTTATTAGATTCTTAACTTTGTTCTTAAATTATGATTTAAGAATGACTCTGAGTACGGGACAGTTACTAGATAGATCTGTGGTAGAGCATTGGGGCGCCATGACAAGGGTCTCAGGCTCGAGTTCCGTGTCCAGGTGTCGTTTTCAAATTTACAACTGTGATACTTTATATGGGTACATCTGTAACTAAAAGATAATCTTCTCTAGTCATCTACAATCAGTTGTATGAGTGTTTGATTCCTCCAGGTTAACTAAATGTTTAAGGTATCCTCAGACTGTGAAAGCTTTGGAAGGTTTTTGAAACGGTTTGTTTAGGTCTTCTTCCTCAGACTGTACATATGGCCCCTCCCTGGTAGTCAGGCTATAGCGATGAGGGGTAATGTTTTACATGAGAACTATAACTTTATATTGGAAGGAGACTTAATAGATATTTGGTAGCTTGGGTATGGTCTCAGTTTATTAATGAAATATTCTAGGATCGGTTATATATATATATATTTTTAGACACTGCAAATTAAATCTAATTTTTTTAGTCACTTTTTGTGGTCACCAAATAACTATTTCCTCAGTATTTTGGGTTTTAAAAGTGTTAAAACCCTAGTATCTAAAGTTGGTTTTTATAATTAGTTTGTTATTTGAAAACTGGAAACTCATATAGCCACAATGCTGAAAATAAAATTATTACAATTGTGTTTACATCTTACTGTATTTAACCAAAAATACAGATAGAAATCATACAGTAATACATAAGCGAGTATTATTGAAAGCTTTTGATAACTTTTTAGATGAACATTATAACAATAAACCCATTAAGACATATTTCTAGAATGCCAAATTTTAGTGACTTTCACTTAATGTTGGAGGTCGAAGGTGGGCTTCTTATAAAAATCAGGGTTTGCATTTTTTTCAAAATTTTATTACACTTAAGAAATAGGTTTTTCCAAATTAAGCATCGCATCTGAGTGTAATTGACATTATGTTGTTATATGTACAGTCATGGACCGCCGGGTCATCATAAAGGGATCGGTGGATCAGATTTCCTTGGCAAAGTCCATGATTGAGGAGAAGGTTGAGGAGGATTCCGAGGAGCGCAGAAATATTGAGAGAAGCATGGCCAGCAGATCCCCGAGACAACACCCCAACAAACAATACCTCACATCTGCGGCACAGGAGGAGGTCGGTACACCACACAGTTACTAATAATTATTAGAGGTGTGATGCTTGAATCCTATGGTATTTGAGAGATTCAAGATTCGTAAACATGTCAAAGAAGGAACAACTCCTAAGATTCAAAAACAATGCATAACTGTGAACGTGTAAAGGAGTTGGTAGTATGAAAAGTGTAAGAAAAAATGAAGAGAGAAGTTTGTTTGATCTTATCCTATCCTGACTTAATTATCCTTTTAGGTATGTTTCCTTCACTCTCACTTTACATTATTATTATTATTAATATTATTATTATTATTAATATTATTATTATTATTAGGGGTCTGCGAGCTTGGGTTCTATCATTTGATTCGAACTCGAGTTTGGTGTTTTTAAAAGCTCCCGAGTTTGAGTCGAGTTTGAATATATTCATAGTTTTAAAATTTTAAGAGGGTATATTAGTTTATTTTAAATGTAAATAGGTGATATCATATCTTTAAAATTTCAAATTTAGAAAATATACTAAAACACATGTTCTTAAGATATGAATGACACTCATTTTTATAAATGTAAATACTTTTAGAAAAAAAAGTCAACAAATGAAAATGTGGGTTTTTAAATTAGAAATAACACTTAAAACACACAATTTGAAAATAATAACACTCCAAAAAAATATAGGGCCTAATAGAAAAAATAATTAAAATAGTTTCAACACTCATGTCTTCAAGGACATTAAAATTATTCTAACAATTATAAAAAAAAAAGTAATAAAATTAATAATTGCATGATGGCTTGGGAATGTACAATAAGATAGTGTAGAAACACTTTACAGTGATATAAAGTAAGTGTGAAGGAAGTCAACCTTAAATAATAGATTGGGCTTAGATAGAAAAAAACACTTCTCTCTTCATTTCTTCAAAACTTCCACAATTGCACATTGTTTGGAATTTTCAGAAATATTACTTTTTCATTAATGTCTCTTCTTAAGAAAAATAAATATTTCCGAAAATTCAAAACAATGTGCAACTGTGAAACTTTGAAAAAGTTGGAAGTGTAAAAATGTAAGAAGAAATAGGGAAGTAAGTGTGTTTGTCTCTATCTAGGCCTAACCTAACTATTCTCTCAGTTTGGCTTCCCTCACTATCACTTTACATTATTGTGGAGTGTTTCTACACTGTCTTGATAAAAAGTTAATCAAAACGATATTTTAATAAGCTAATATTCCCCCCAAATATGCTTTAGTAACTTAATTTACCCTATAAGAAAATGTAATAATCATAGACAATTAGAAATTTGAAGTGTTTTGTATTTTGTTTGGTATTCCTTAGTGTAATCGTACATGATCACGTCTTCTGTTCCATTCCCATTCCTCTATGCACAATTGCACATGCACATTGTATGAGCTCTCACTAGACATTATTTTATTGAGAAATATTCTTCAATTTAATATTTAATGCTTATAAAAGTTGATGCTCATACTTTAAAATATAAAATAATATGTCTAAAATAATATTTCTACCAAACAATATGAAATATTAAGTGCTTTTTTTAATATAAATGTGGTAAGTTTGGTAAAATATGCATTTCAATAAATAAGATCAACATTGGTTTTAGACAGCTTAACCAACATAATTCTATAACTAAATAGTAACTAAACTAGTGCTAGTTTTGTAGCTAAACATATTAATTAATACGAGTTTTAAATTACTTAAGTTTGAAAACATTTAATACAATAATATATATGTCTAATATTAAATTTTTATTTTAACATAAATTATTGTTTTATAAAGGGACTAGGTAAAAATAGTAAAAAGAATCATTCAACTATTTAGTAATCTTCTTAGCTATTTTTATTTTCATTTCTTTGTCTCGGCAATACAAGTAAACAACTTCACTCAAGTATAATTCAAAATGGACAACAATATTAAATAAAGATACCGGTCAAAAGTGGTTTTATAGCTCCATTATGTTATTAAAGTGAAAATTGATATTAAATTTTAACAATTTGTTAAGTAACCGAATGATTTATAAGTGGGAATGCCGTTATTATCTCAATTAAATAGCCTGTATACTTACTATTGCATTTTAAAAATGGATTATTAAGTACATCAAGGAAAACTAAAAAATCATGAGCCTACAAAAATCTCGATCTTGAGCTTATGGGGACCCAGCTAGTTTTATCTTATCCATGTTCATTTTGTCATTTTCATGTTCCTTTTTCTCAGGATCCATAATAGCTACTTATATTATTCTTTGCAGGTGTTTCCAGTTAGGTATTATAAAACCTTTAACATAGGACTTTTAAAAAATGTTGCTATGTTCCAAAAAAAGATTTTTTTTTATATATATATAATTTCGGCCACATTTTTTATAAAAGAAATTTTTTTTTTGCTACCTTGAATAATAATCAACAAATCTTAAAATACTCTTGTCTAAAGTTAAAATACATATGATAGAAGCTACAGTAAAAGTTTCATCCTTTTAGCTCTTACAGTTCCTGAGAAAAAAGAACATAAATACTAAAAATACTAAATATGTAGAAAAACTCTATAAGGAAAACCTCTTTTCGAACAGAGGTTTTCCTTATAAAGTCATATCATTATATATTCGCATCCATGTCCTTTTCCTGTGTTTGTCCTTTTTGTTATACCTTTTATTTGTTCCTTTCTATGTGTTCTATTATTCTTTACCATTTTCCTTTTTTTCTCTTTTGTGTTTTTTGGTTTTCTCTTTTAGGAAGTTGCGTTGCGCGTTTCACACTCCTCCCTGATGAGTTTCGATAGAATGAAACCTAGGTCGGGGGATTGGGCGGTGACGATCAATTTTCTTAAGAGACATCCAGTACCTCTTTGTCCATTGGCAGCAGTGTAAAGTGTGAACTGTGTTCTTCTTTTCATTGTAAAGGCCATATTTTGTTTGTCCTCCTCTTTTATATGTTTCTATCCACCTTTCCTGTACCTTCTTCCAAATATAATAAATATGTGGAAAATCACAATTTAATTTACAGTACCTTTAAATATCCTCCGCTGGAATATGAGGGCTCTGCTTCTGCATCAGCTACTTCCAAACTCTCCTCCATTTCCTTTTGACTGCCTGTACCTTCTTACTTGATTTTTTCATAAGTTCATCAAATAGTTTTTCCGCCTCATGGATCCTGTTCCGATCAAAGTTTATCATTACTCACACAATTTCTTCCCGGTTTTAATTCTAAGGCTTCTAGCACGTAACACTTCACAATTGCCTCTTCATTGAGACTTTCCACAGCATCGACAACACCAAATTTTAATGTTTTAAGTCCCACAAACACTGTTTTTGGGATTCAAGCCCTTATTACACCATTTACAGACTCATTGTGATTTTGTGTCTTTCCATGAAGACATTTTTTTAGAAGGTTTGGCTCTGCTAAGTCTTTGAAAATTGGTTTTATTTCAAGCATTAACTCATTGGGGAGGCATCCTTTGAGACCTAACAAGTACCAGACCGCAGATTTCAACTCCTAAGAAGCCTCTAACCCTTATACCTATCTCGTAGGCTGGCCATATCACTCACATACTTATTGCTCTGTCATATAAGGTAGAATAAAGTCTGAGACAGGAAATAATAAAACACCTTTTACAACTCTTGGTCTCTAAAACACTCGGCTGCAGATGGCGTCTTTGTACTACTAGCCTGGTGGCTAACCCTCGCTGAGCCACAGAATGCCGGATTAAAGAGTTTAAACCTGAATTATATTTTCATCACTTAGCTGCTGAAAAGGTTTTAGCTGTTAGCTGTTAGATCGATAAAATCCGCTCAATGGTTACTTACCTTTGTAGTTCGAGAAAGAGAGCCTTTCGTGACAAAAAAGAAAGATAACTTAATGAAAGTGCATTTGTGGGAAATGAAAGACCACTCATAATTGTAATTTTCTATGCAGTTGAAGAAAGAGGAATTGTCTCCAAGAACACTAAGACTTCTTGAATGTTTATGCACAGTAAATCAGATTTTATTGTTTTCTGTGTTGCAGTTGAAGAAAGAGAAGAGTGGTCATCTTGAACGACTTGTACCTACAGGAAGAGATGGCTTCATGGAAGTCTATGTGTCTGCAGTGGAAGGTCCTTCTCAATTCTGGCTACAGGTGAGACAGATCCTTCTCAGTTATTATATCTTAGTGTGAGGCTTAGAAACATTGGATTTCTACTTTTACAAGATGAAGACCGACACATTTGAAATTATTATAACTGTAGCAAGAACGTTACGATTGTGTACTAACTAAACCCCTGGAGGACCAGCATTAACACAACACAGAAACACAACAGACAGGAATGGGTAGAGGAAGAGACATCTCACCTTCACTTGATGTTTCTCAGTGGTTTAGATCTTGTCTTGTACAGTCAAGACTCCATGCTAAGTTCACAAGACTTTATCTTTCATAAACATCGCTACCGACTCGCCCCACCAAAACCCACGCCATCAACAATTGACTGGAACATTAAGCCCGCCAAAATCATAGTTACACAATACATTAGGCCAACAATGTTCCATGGAGGTCTATGTTGCCTCCAAGATAAAGTAGGTCAAGAAAAGGCGGGGAAGGATAGGCAACAGTCCAACCTCACCAATATAGAAAAAATCACTATCAATAACTGTGATATCATGGCTTATGTGTGTACTGCTCCATGGATTATAATCAGGCTGTACCCATTCATGGTGACTATACACACGTAATTTCTTTACCCCTAATTTAAACCTCGGTGTCACACTGCCTGGCTGCTCACAGGACTGTAGTAATGAAGAATGCTGTAAGCGAGAAAGGTCAGCGAGCCAGAAGCTGTACGGCCTCAGCTCTACTTCCTGGTAATGTCTCTAACCCCTTTGCTTCAAACTAACGCTTACACTCAATATCTGGATGATAAATGCACCATAAATTAAATATACTACATTAAAGGTTAAACCCGTCCCGGTGGCTGCATGGTCTAAAGTGCTACTCTCACTATATTATTATTATTATTAGCACTGCGTCCTACTACCTGTTTGGGTTATACGCACTTACGCTAATGTGTAATGGTAGGGTGATTGTGAGATGAAATGTAGGACCTACAGTTTAACGTGGAATCCGAACCACGGTGAAGGCCTGGCATTCCTCACATTCACAAGATG